>CM058041.1:87654980-87769279 GCA_030169165.1 Centaurea solstitialis
TAAATAAAGTTTAACAAAAAAAATTATTGAAATAATGAAAATAATAAACTAGAAGGGAAACGGATTCGAACTCGCATCAGTTAGAGGGAAGGGTATAACCTAAACCAGCTGAGCTAGGTCAACCTATGTGAAATATTTTAGCTTTTGTCTATATAAGGGGAACAGTTAGGGGGGGCTGAGGACCAGCCAGTCCCCCCACTGCCTACGCCCCTGTGTGAACGTGAAGACAGCCTAGAGCGCGCCACGTGGCAATCTGAAAAAATTTCGACTTAGTGTTATACTGAATAACGCTATCATTCAGACTGAATAAAACGTCTTTCAATATGAATAAGGCTTAGTCGCACTCTGACGCACTCTGACGCGAGCGGGTTACCCGCGGGTCAAGGCTTATTCACTCCGAAAAACGCTTTATTCAGTATGAATAACACTAACCCGCGAATTTATTCGGACCGAATAAGCCTTGACCCGCGGATGTCAGATTGCCACGTGTCGCGCTTTGTATTGTCCCACGTTCACAACCAAAAAGTGGTTCACATTTGAACCCACCCCTATATATACATTTGATAAGTCATAACATTTCTTCAATTTCGTAACAATTTTTCATGTAAATCATGGACATAAATCATATATAATGCATGAATATATAACATTATTCTTTAGCATGTATCTCATTTTTATAAAAGAATCATGAAACTCACCTTGATAATGCTATAAACTATCAACCACGAACGTTGTTCTTCACTTGTAACTAAAATCCTTTCGAGTTCTTCACTTGTAACTAAAATCCTTTCAAGTTCTACTAATTAATTTACCATTTTTTTTTTCATATTTGCTGACTTCCAATTCCTTGATTCGGACTTCCCACCCCCTCCTTTTGTAACGTTGTTTTTCAAAAAAAAATCAGGTTTATAAAAATACTTGGATTAAAATAAGCATTTTAAATCTCAACATGAATTAAATAAATTCATTTATCAAAATTCCCATATTAAATCAACAAGTGATGTAATATACCAATTTCTGCCAAAAAATCTCAAGGAATAAATCGAGTATCTAACGAAGAAAGTTATTAAACAAATCCCTAAAAATAGTTTGAAATAATCGAGTCACGAAGTCAACGCCGTCGGAACCTCGAGCACCGGAGTCAAGCCGGGGCCTTGCCCTTATCCTTAGCTGTACTAGCACCTGAAAAGGTTGTCAACAAAGGGGGTAAGCGGAAGGCTTAGTGAGCTAGCACTATAATAACCATAACATCACATGAGCATATACCGATATAGGTAATCCACACAATCGCAATTATCACAATAATCACACAATCTGCACACATCACATGATATAATGATAAATACAACAAACTGGACTCTCATGATGTCATAACTCCCGTCAGTTTGGACACGGGTCGGCCCCGCAACTCACCAAGGGAATGTGGAATTCTTTCTCCCGTCAGTTTGGACACGGGTCGGCCCCCGCAACTCACCAAGGGCATGTGGTTCCCTATCCACGCTATAACGTATACATGAACACATAACATTACAGCTATAGTAGTGTAACTCACCTTGATTCGCGCAACAAATAAAACACTACAGCAAGCTTGTTACAGCAAACTCTGAAATTAAGTCAATACATATATAATAACTACAGGTTGTTTATCACCCACAAAACCCGTTATAGAGGTACTTCGCAACATATACCGATCGAGCTAAATCATCAATAACGTTGGCTAAAAAAAATCATGTGTTTACAATTCAAAGTCATTCAATGCTTTAGCACTTTGAAATCTTTTATTTATGACGGACAGAAGTTGTGTTGGTTAAAAGAAAAAGGATTTTACAACTAAAACTCACACCTAAATAAAAAGAAAATACCATTTAGTAATATATCACCAATTATAAAATAACAAATTTGAACTGCAAAAACACTAGACGAAACATACTAGTTACGGGGTGCCACGGCGACACTCGGCTTCCGGACCTGACCCGACGTCGGAACACCACTGCCGGTCAGCCGCCGAGCTGCAGCGGTAACGGTAACCACCGCCGCTAACCTCACCACCGTCGGCCATTGCCGGCTTGATGTCCTACCCTAAGCCGGTTGTGAAAAGCCGGCGATAACACCCACAACAACCGCTAACGCCCGCCAGCCACCACCATCGTCTCCAGCGGCCAAAACCAGGCCCGGCCCTGAGGCAGGGCCAGCATGGCGACAGCCATGGGCAGCAGTCCAGCGTGGGGCATCAGCGGCCCAAGCCCACAATACTGTTATCAGCTTAGAAAAAATAATATTTTTGATAACAACACCATGATTCGAACCATAGACCTAAGGAGCTGATAGTTAGCGCTCCACCACCATGCCAAGGCCAGCTTTATTGTTTTTATTCCATATTAAATTTATATATCCTGATACTACACAAAGCTTTAAAATAACCTACCACCTCCCAACCAATATGACTAGGATAGTGCTTTTCTCTTATTTAATTATACCTTTACTTTTTTATGCACAAGTTTAAAAAATAAAAGATATAAAAATATGCGATTCATATCAAATATAAAAAAAATATTTTATTCTATAAAAATAATAATTATTTTTTCTAAATGTAATAGCTTTTTTTAATTTTTACATTATTATATTTATTTTATTTTACGTGTGTATAATCTTAAATTTTGACGTGAACTTTGCTCAATGTTCTCACCAATGGATAATCATAAATCGAATTGCCTTTAAGTGCCAACAAGAGCCTACCCCATCTTGCTTAGTTACTACTTGATTTGATAGCTGTTTTGAAAGCTTATTATAATGCGATCAGTTACGATGACTCCTTCTTACACGGCTACCTCTTTGAATAATATAATAGAAAATCAGACTTTTCTTTTATTCTAAGAAATCTAAGTAATCTATAGTCTTACCCCTTTGAAACTAATGCCTTAGAAGCTCGATCATAGAACTAGGACCAAACATCAAGGTCGTCCCTTTCGTTCAATAACAGAAGAGTTGTTAAAAACATAGTTGATGTTTTTTGGTTTAATAGCCTCGAAGGATGGAACATGATATCATTTTCGTTATATTTAATGAAATTTAGTGAGTGGATGACCTGGTTCCAAACCCTATACATAGTTTATTTTTGTTTTATATACAGTTATTAAGGGCATTTTTATTGCCTTTTCGCCATGGTCATCCAAGATGTCAGGACCGGCCCTGGTCAAAACCATTACCTACGACCGGAAAACGTCCGCCGCTAAACCTTCCGACAATCTGCCTCTCTTTTCCGGTGACGTTTCCCTCTCACGATTCTCTCTCTCTCGCTTCTAACTCTCTCTCTCTCTCTGAGAATGTATGAAAGCAGGTGAATATCCCATCAAAGATATAAGGGATATATATAACAAATTTCTAATCAAAATCCTCAATCAACTAAATCTCCAAATTTCATTATTATCAAATTTTAAAAATATTTATTTTTTAAAACGAAATTTAAAGGATAAATAATAATTAAGATAATGGCAATATTAAAAAAAAAAAAAAACTAGAGTACTAGACTACGGGATGTTACACCTTTTATTTAAGGATCAATACTATATATAAAACTAGGTGGGTTTCGGACCGTGCTTAGCACGGCCCAGGAATATAGTTATGTGATATAAATATAGAAATCCAATAGATGTTCGTTGTAACATGTCGTCGACCCTGTTCCCTAGTTGCTTTCTGAAAAGTCTATTCACCATCCCCGGTCTCTGTTAGTCGATCAATTGTCTGTAGGAAGTAAGAAAAAATCCAATTATGTGCTTGCGTATGTTATAACCAAGATGGATTGAGAACATAATGAAATCTCACCTTTTAGTCGGCTCTGGTTCCCATCACTAAAAATAGTAAAACAAAACAAAACACAAGTCAGATAAAGAAAATGTAAATTGTCTATTGTCATGTATCCATTTAATGAGGGATTTATTTTACTATTAGAAATTATAAATCAAATCAAATTCTTATGAAAGAATGAAAATTTTATGTTCAATAGTAATGAAACACAACTTTCTCAATTTCAGGCTATGGTTAAAATCTCAAATAAATTTATATTTCATCTTGCACCACCGAATATAAATGCACAATAAAAATGACCAAAACAATACACATCTCTTGATAGTTAAACATTGCTAAGACAGCATAAGGTCATGAAATCAAATCTATACAAGAAGCTAATATACAGAACATGGTAAAACTTTGTTTTTTCTGGAATCCTAGAAATATTTATATAAAATATGGTTGTTGAGTATCCGATACATTGTTAAACTCAAAATATTCTTGGAATAAAACTAATAGAAACACGTGTATTAATCTACATTTACAAATATGGATCAAGAATCATAAGCGATAAGGTCGTTGTTGTGCTTACTTCCAAGCTTTTCAAATGACTGCACATTGTTTTCTCATCTTTGCATATGAAGATGAAGAAAAAGAAGGCCATATCCATATGAATAGTGGTAGTACCAAGGTTGTATACTCCAATCATCAAAGGGAAAGCTCAAACTGAGAATGAGCAGGTCAGACACTTAGGGTGCGTTATGTTGTCGAATATTTTCTAGTTCTCAAAGAAAACACGTTTGGTTCATTAGGTTTTCAAAAGTTCTCCAAAAAATGAAAATTTGTTTTTTTCTAACTTGTATGTAAATTAGAAAACTTATTTTATTAGTTTTTTAAAATTTTCTAAACGCGTTTTCTAGTTTTTAAAAGTAGAAAATGAGGAAAATGAAAACTCAACCCCATTTTCTAAAAACGTTTTCGGAGAAAATGAAAACAATTTTCTATGACCAAACACAACCTTACTCTTCTTGTGTGAAGTATGTGAGCTTTTTTCCTTGGGAGTAAATACATTTTAATAATTGGTATAATTGACTCTTGACCGGTAAAGGAGGTTGTAGCCCAAATTAATAAGATAAACATTAGCTTCCAGAAAAAGGTAGTGGGAAAAAATGGCAGCAAATTTGAGGCAGTTCAAAAAAAATTCAGAAAGTTAACAAACTGTCTTATGTACCTGATTTAGCTAAGCATGACCTTTTAGATATTCAAAAGCTAAACCTTTATCTGATATCCAAGTATTTGTCCGTGGGAAAAGCTTGAAGCATCTAAGCAACATCACAACAATGGTTTCCGTTCTCTAAAGCATTTTATCAAATAATCATCAGCATTAGACTTGGACGAAGATGAGACAACAAAGGTAGATCAAACAAGTCATAAAACAATAGGGGGTTGTTTGGTTAACAAAATTGGTACATAGCCAAGGGCTTTGGAAACAGCAACAATCTATCCCGTTCCTAATTAGATTTGTAACGTATAAACAAAACATGAAAACAATACAAAGATAGAATGCTACAGAAAACAAACTAACCTGAGTTATAGTTGTTGAAGAAGATAGGGAGATTCTAAGCAACCAAGAAGAAAAGATAGATGCAAAGAACCAAGCAGCAGGGGAAACATAGTATTCTGATATCGATGGAGAGATCGACAGAGGGCAACATCGTCAAGAGAGACATATGAGAAAAGGAGATCAAATTCTCAACAGAACCCAACCCGATTACACAATGCATCCTTATGTAATTATATATAGAGATTATTACTGTTCAAAATATGAAGAGCTTATTCACTAAATTACATCATAGCATCTGTTCAAATCATTTAAAAACTATTACAAGGCATTAAGATAATGCTTTAAAATGCAGCTTACCTAAAATTCAATCATACAAGCTAAAAACCATGAAAAAGAAATGAAGCTTTGTAAGTGCAATAACAATGGATCAAATCAACCAATTCTCATTCCATGATGTAAATCTTTACAATATGAACTTTCTCTCTCTAGATTCTCTCTCTAGAACACACACTAATGAATATTACAAATAAGCTCCTTTCTAATTACTCACTAACTCCTTGTATTTATATCAAAGACTAATTAGTCAAACACTCTAATTACAAGACTTTGACTCCTCTAATTAAACCTTTGACTTTGACATTAAAGCTTCCTTCTTTGACTTTGATGCTTGACTTTCTTCTTTGACTTCCATCCTTTGACTTTGTTTGACTTTCTTTGACTCCAATATTATTTCCTCATCTTGTGATCTCGGATACAATAATATTTGCACTAACAATCTCCCCCTTTGTATTCGAGATCACTCTTCAAAATGAACTTCAGCTTTAACGATCTTCTGTCTTCAAGTCAAACAAACTTTGTTGGTTACATATGTCAAACAACAAACAATCTCCCCATTTATACAAGCATCATCTTCAGAACAAAGTCTTCAATCTTGCAATAATCTTTAGAAAACCATAATTCTTTTCTTGAAAGAAAAACACTGTAGCTCTCTTGAATAAATCCACTAGACTCTCAAGCTTCTCAATCAACTTTAATTCTTTTCTTGAAAGAAAAACACTGTAGCTCTCTTGAATAAATCCACTAGACTCTCAAGCTTCTCAATCAACTTTGATATCTTTGACCAAATCAACATTCTCCATCAATCTTCACAACACAATTTCAATCTTTAAATCCAAAGGCTTTTCAACCTTAGATTCAAAAGATTCAAATTCATAATTCTCTTTGGCTCCCCCTTAACCCTTGCTTTCTCCTTCTTTACTAAAATATTTCACACTTGCTTCAAATATCATTTCTTCACAAACCCAGAACAAGTTTTACTTCCAACTAAAACCATCTTCAAATTTCATCACTATCAGCATCATCAGAATTTACTTCACAGTCAACAACAATATCAGTTCCTTCATGACTTCTTGAATATTTCATCTTTTTTTCAAGCAACATCAACACTTGAAATACAATCAACAAATTATCTTGAAATCTTCAAACAACCATTATCTCGAACTATTTAATCAAATCTTGAATTCTTCAACACATAACATCTTGAACTGCCTCACATAGTTCCCATATCTTCACTATGACTTTGGATGTCTTTGATATAACTTCTCCCCCTCATGATGAGTAGGAGAATCCGTAGCATCATGAATAAACAAAGACATCACATCAAAGTAACGTATTCAGAAGAAATACTCCCCCTCAAAACGTGTTTTACCATTCAAATAACCATTTCTTTCTCAATATAGCACATGCAAATAGATTTTCTCCCCCTCAAACACATATGCCATCCGAATCAGATTACTCCCCTTCAAGCTCTAGTTGCTCCCCCTCAAACAATGGGTAATCGGCTAACATAGAAGCACAGTTAGCAACTATTGACACAACAACTCGTAGAATTGTGTGGCCTATTTTCAGTGTTGGCAACGGGGTAGCACTGATAGGACTTCCAGTCATCACTGAATCAAAGTTATAATACTAAGTTCTCAGACTGTTCCGGCAATATCACAAAGATATGCAATTGGAATCACAAAGACTCGTGCAAGTGTCAAAGAAATATCATCATATCAATTAGGCTCAAATATTGATTCAACCTGGGACGCAGATTGAAAATCAATGACTCTTGTGCATAGAAAATGAAGTTCGGAGACCGGAGAGGATGTCTTCCTTGTTTCAATATCTAAATCTTCCGAGTGAAGATTAGATAGATGATATGCTAATTCTCCGTGAGAATTGAAACAAACACCTTTTAAGAGATATTTGAGTAGCTTGGTGGGGTGACACGAGTTATCGACATTGGGTCCATGTCTTGTTTCAATATTCATCTCCAAAGAATCGAGAATGAATAGATGATGTGGTTACCCGGATAAGTGTATCGGTTTGGGAAGGATCTTCTTTTATTCTTTTTGATCCTGTCTCACACTCACCATTTTCTTTTAACTCCCCCTACACTCAAGCTCTCGGACATTTTACCTCATTCACACCCTCACAAACTAGGTCTAACCTAGGGATGTGTTTCTTGGGTAGATCCTCCGGCTCTGGATTGATCATAGAAACTTCTATATCCTATCACACATAAGTTGATATCATGAAATGATATTCTTTGAAACGTTGAGTCTATTCATACCTGAACGTGATATGATGGTGATTCATATGTGATACAATATGTATATGGGGAACATATGTTGAACAGAAATGGGGAACAAATATTGAAGATATCATATGTTGATAAGAACATATGTTGAAAAAATCATATGTGGACGAGAAACATTCAATAGCGTAAACAATGAATGATTGATTTTAGAAATCAAAACTAATGATGAGGAATTCCAATGAACAAAATTCAAGCGCAACTTAGAATGACTCAGTAAGCACAGTGTATTCAAGAAATGAATCAATGATTAGAAAGTTAAATGTGAAGAACAAATCACAATTAATAATCTGAATAAGAATTGAATCATTGAAATGAAGTAACGTGAATGTAATCAAATTGGAATTCAAGCGAGTGTATTTCCACCGAATAATTTCAACGAATATATGAGATGTGGAAATAACTATGTCAAGAAAATTAGAACGCGTGGTAATTCGTGAAACGATGTAAAATCGGAAAGAAACTAACACAAGTAAGTTCCTTATGATGAATCCCACGGTTAACACAGTTTAGCGCAAGTTCTAAGCTAAGGGTTTAGAGGGATACTTACATTGAAGGTCATAACTGAAGTACGGGTCCTAAACTGAATGTTTAGAAACCACTAGACATTGAAGACCGGGTCCTGAACTGAGTTATTCAGGAGCCATATACCTGCAAAATCAAGAGAAACAAGATTTTGGTATCCACTTGATTGTGGATCCTCTTTTGTTAGATGCATTTGATTTAAAAGATGAAATTTTGTAAATCCCAAATCGTTCATCGATATAATCATCACATACAAAATCATTTCTTTCAAAGTAAGAACCATATGATGTTCTTTTGGACAGACTGAGAAGTTTATTTCTAGAATAAACTAACTGAGACTTACCAAAAGATGTATCTTGAAAAAATATGTTCTTTTGAACTTTCGGGTCTGAAGCAAAAGATTTTGTATGAGTTACCTTTGTACTAGATCCCTTAACTTGCCAAACAAACTTACCATTTGAATAACGATGTATACCTGAACGATCAACATGACGATCATAGAAGAGATTTGAAGTACGAATCTGACCACTTGAATTGATATGACTCCGTGAAGCACTATCCACATTGCTTGAATCATGAGCTTTGAAAATTATCTCCTCAAGTTCCTTCACTTTGGAAGAAAGCTTGTTCCTCTCTTCAAGAAGATCATTAAGCTTCTTCTGTTGATCAGATCGCATTTGTTGCTCATTCATGATGTCAGTTGATAAGCCTGATAACTTGCTTGTAAGTTTGTTTATTTCAGCCTTAAACGCTTCCTTTTGATCCGCAAAATCTTTCTCCACAAGAGTTGGCTTGTTAGGTTCAGCGATTATCTGTTCTAAAATAGTCTTTTCATGTCGAAGAACCTTATCTTTTTGTTTAAATTGATGTCTTACATCAGATAACTGATTCTGTAAGTCAACAATCTGCTTTTGAAGCTCAATACTTTTCTTGTCATCAACTTTCCTGTCTAAGTGAACAACTTGGATCTCTTCTTCAAATTCATGCATCATATTCTGATATTTCCCAGCACGGAGACTCGGTTTCTTCAAAGAGTTCTTCATCTGCCTCTCAAACTCCTTCCTGTCAATTAAATACTTTCTTTCTAAGTCAGATATCTTCTGTGACAATTTTTCACTTTCTAATTCAAAAGATTTTCTCTCATTTACAAAAACATTTCTCTCTTCTTCAAAAACCTTTCTTTCTTTCTCAAAGTTACTTCGCTCAATGATCACAATATGTTCAAAATCAGTTACTTGCTTCGAAAGTTCCATTACTCGTGATTGAGAAGATATAAGATTATTTTCGAAAATCTTCTTATCTTCATCAAGTTCAAGAACTTTCTTTTTCAAACATTCATTTTCTTTTCTCAAAGAAGTTACAAGTTTTAAATTTTGAGCATTTCCAAAATAATGTTTCAACATTTGATCATGCTCATTTTGCAAATCCTTTTTCAAACTTGTAATCAAACTTCTTTCTTTTGAAAGTGAATCTTCAAGATTAGTAACTTTAATAATAAGTTCAGCTTGTTGTGAAGATGTTGATTTCTCATGAGTCACTACTTGGTCTGTGAGGGAAATATTTTCTTTCTTAAGTTTCCAAATTATATCTGTGAACCGATTGACCCTTTGATTGATTGACTCAAAGAAATTTGGATTTAGAAGGTCGTTCACATAAGCATCCACGGCTGCCGTTTGTAACTTTGTGATGTCAGAATCCATTGTTAACTGCACAAAGAAAAATTAAGGATCGTCAACAGAAACTTCGATTAGAAGTATGAATTGTGCACACACTATTTATATCGAACAAATCAAAAATTATGAAGAAAATGGGTAAAAATAAACTTCAAGGACTAAAAATGATAAAACTAGAAACTTAAATGACTCAACACTTGAAATCACAAGTACAAGGACTACAAGTGTAAAAATGTGAAAAATTTCAAGTTCAGGGACTAAAAATGATAAACATTGAAAGTTTAAAAGTCCAGGGGTTGAAAATGAAACTTTAAGTCCAGGTACTAAAAGTGACAAAAGTTGAAAGATAACAAACTAACGGACTTAACTGAAACTGGACTAAAAATGTAATAAAACTAACGAAAAAGATAACGGAACCTACAAAAGTTTAACAAAACACTACCGAACGACACCGAAAAAATACAAAACAAAAACCAACATATAACCAACTTCCTTCTCTAGCAACCCGTAACACCGAACTATGAACGAAACATCTCTAGGTAGTCCCGAATTGTGCTCGAAAAATGCGAGAAAAATGCTTCTCGTATCACTTTTAACGTGCGTCGAACAACGTCGAGAACTCGCTGATTGAACCTGAAAATTTCATGAGACAATACTCTATCAGTCAAACTTTCAAGAAAAACAAAAATGATTTCCCGGCAAAAACCGCTTGATCATCGAAATCGTCCCGCAAAATGACCGGTTGTCATGAATTTCACATAAAATGATGAAATTCGTTGCGAAGGCTTGACTTGAGATCGCTCGAAACCTTATCAGTTAACCTCGAAAGTACCCGAAAATCACTTTTCTCAAAAGTTCTCGCGGCACTCTACGTTCAGCAAATAGAAAGATTTCCCGGCAAAATCTTCTTGAGCATCGAAATTATCCCGCAAAAACAACGTTTGTCACAACCGTCACATAAAATCATGAGATATTTTCCATAGGCTTGACTTGAGAGCGCTTGAAACCTTATCAAATAAGCCCGAAAAATCTCGAAAATTACTTTTCTCAATAGATCTCACGGCACTCTACGTGCGAAAAATAGGACGGATACTCAAAAGTTTACCGAGTCTACCGAAAATACACCGAAAAATTGAACGTTTTACCTTGAAAATGAAAAACTCTTTGACAATCTCTCATCCCATATCAAATTTGTCAAGATGTTGCATGAGTTTACATGAGTGATAATTTGAAAGAAAATTTGCATGAATGTTACGTGAGTGAGAGTATTAGAGCCGCAAAAATTGACTAAGCATTTGAAGTTGTTGACCTTGGCTTTCTTATTAAATCCAGATGTCACGAGACATTAAGAGAAGGCTCGAGACATTCAATTTACTCTTTTAATGAACTCGAGACATTTACACCCACGTGACATATTATACATGTTGACCACCAAGTTTGACCTTATTTTTCCAAGATATGACTAATCAGCTTTTACCAACAAAAAGACCTTTGACTTCTATTTTTCAATTACAATTCTTCCCAAGTGAGTAACCTGCATTAATTCACAAACTCAAAAATTATTTATTAAAATCCATCCATAAAGATAAAAAAAAACACTCACAAACAACTTTTTAACACATACTCCAGAAATTTTGGATCAAAATCCAAATTTTATCATCTTCTCAACTAAGAACACCTCAAGAACACCAAGAACACTTTCAACCCAAAAATTTTAAAAATGATTTTTTAGACACTAAAACTTGAAACTAATTATGGATTCATGTCTAAAAACACATTTTAGAAACAATTCCACTCAAAAACAAATCAAAACCACAACAAATCTCCAAATCACTCAAGAACACTCAAGAACACAAACTCAAATCTTCAAGAACGATTTTCGAAAATCTTCACCAAAAATGTTATTATTCGGATATGTTGCTCACTTCATGATTACAAACAACTTTTGTGAAGCCACAATCACGAAAATCAACTCAAACTCATCCAACTTGTAAAAATTTCAAAAACTCCATGGATGAACTTTTGAGTTCTTGGTGAAAATTTTCAAAAATCAAATCTCAAAAATGAGATCCAAATCCATGTAGAATGAATAGAGATGGATAGAAAAACAATTAAAACACAAAAAACACAACGAAATCTACTAGATCTACAAGATCTACAACAAAAATCTACAAATCTACAAAAATCCTATAAAAACCCATTTATTCAAAAAATCTTCAAATTTCTTCAAATCTTCATCCAATTGTGCACAAATCTTCTGCCATAGCTCTGATACCAATTGTAAGTGCAATAACAATGGATCAAATCAACCAATTCTCATTCCATGATGTAAATCTTTACAATATGAACTTTCTCTCTCTAGATTCTCTCTCTAGAACACACACTAATGAATATTACAAATAAGCTCCTTTCTAATTACTCACTAACTCCTTGTATTTATATCAAAGACTAATTAGTCAAACACTCTAATTACAAGACTTTGACTCCTCTAATTAAACCTTTGACTTTGACATTAAAGCTTCCTTCTTTGACTTTGATGCTTGACTTTCTTCTTTGACTTCCATCCTTTGACTTTGTTTGACTTTCTTTGACTCCAATATTATTTCCTCATCTTGTGATCTCGGATACAATAATATTTGCACTAACAAGCTTCCAGAATGTTAACCAAAACCCATATGAGATATGATCCAAAATCAACAAGCTGAAGTATGATAAATCTCATTGAACAAACAAAATATGGATATGGGATTTTTATAAAGATTAATAAAAAATTGAAAAAATCCATGAAAAAGATGAAGTACTTAGAATGTTAAACAAAACCCATTTCAAATATGATCCATAATCAACAAAAAGCATGATAAATCTCACTAATTAACAAACAAAATATGAAGTTTTAAGATTAATTAAAAACCAAAAATTCCTTGAAAAACATGAACTTTTCATAATGTTAGACAAAACCCATCTCATGATCCAAACCCAAGAAAATCCACAAAACCAGGTAAATAAAGATTGAATTAAATCACATGTACATGAAGATATCTATTTTATTATCAAGTGGCTTTTGAAAATATATCTCTGTTATTAGGTATATGTTGTAACTTTAATGAAAGAACTACACTTTTTCATGTTATCAAAGGAAGAAGATCATCAAAGAACCTTACTATACAGCTTAACACAACACAAACCTACAAACCATGTAACTTCCAATTTAATGCTTAGTTTATAGCTTCTGATACCCGAAGATATTGAAAGAAGCTTACTATGCAGTTCCAGATATCACACTTGATTAGGCAACCATAAATATTAAAGACAAACATATTCAAAATTAGGCCAAAGCGAATCACACTTCAATTTCTTTGCAAAACCAGAATAGAGCTGTGTGATTTTTCACTGCAAATTGGGGGAAAAGATTAAAGAACATAACAGTTCAACCCAAATTCTCCATAACTTGCGATTTGAATTATCGTTGTGGGTTTCCTATCGAAGATTTAAAAAACCCTAATTAAGAGCGACCTGGATGCGTATTACCGAATTGATACTGTTACCTGAAATGGATGAGTTGAAACCCAGAGATGTTAGGAAACTGACTGATACAATCTTTTACGGATGTGACTACAAATTGAGAAAACACAGCCAAGTCAGTAATTCACTATATTTGTTCCTAAATTGAATAAAGAAGTTATCAACTTTACAAATAATGCAATGAACGACATTAAAACTCGAAAGTACGTACAAGGATCTATAATAAACATCGTTACCTTTTGTCTGCAACTTTTTCCAGCAAGAAACCTATCAAACATAGATAAATCAAATCAAAGAAACCTATCAAACATAGATAAATCAAATCAATAAGGAAAGTAAATACTAAAACCCCAGGCAATTAATGGTGGAAAACAAGGGATTCAACATTGAGTTTTTGAATTTAGGGTTTAGGATGGTAAGAGAGAAGAGGGAGAGGTTAAGTCGGTGGAAGCCAGGAAGCATGAGCAGGTACGCTCTTAATCATATGGAAGGAATGGAGAAAAACAAAGAACTCACTTTGGCTGGGGAAGAAGGGACTACAGGTGGACGCGTGTAAATTTAATAGAAGATGAGTCAGCAGGGCTTTTTCATCTTTTATTCTTTTGAAGAGATGAGTCGGCAACAGTAAAATGATAGAAGCTTGTGATTGGACGAAAGGATGAGGAGAAACCAAGGGTTTTTTCAAGCGTTTTGAGCCTACCCTCCTTTCTTATATGTATACTAGTTTGCCTTCGGACCGTGCTAAGCACGGCCCAAAAATATAGTTGTATAATATATAGTAAAATATAAATAAAAGGCTTCTGTTATTTCAATCTTGCAAAAAAAACAATTGGATTGTACTAAATTACGAATGCGCTATTATACATAATGTGAATTAGATATAAATCCAAAAACCCGTAACTATCTTTTAAGTATAACTAAGTGGGCATTTACCAAACCCTTGCCACATAAATTATTATCGATAAGAGTCACCACTCGCTTACCATGCAAGACTCACCATCGTCACTCATCGGATAAGAATCTTCATCCCTGTCACTTGGTAGTCACGGCAACCAATCTTAACTGCACAACCATTGCAACTGACGTCAGAATACTTTAGGTGACAAATTTACAATACGGAAAGTTCTTTATCTTAATGTACAAAATGGCTATTTGCAGATATAAAAGGCAACAAGAAACTGAGCTTTGGATAAAATGTGTTCCACTTGTTTAACCTCTCTACCTCAATTCTTGATAACGCTGCAATTCCTAATCCTACGACATGCTGAACACAAGAATGGAATGGATTTCAAGTCCTTCCAATTTCATGCCAATCCTACAAAAAGAACGCACCCTAGGTTGAAAAAAAACAACCATTTGGACTTCAATTTCTAGGGTCCTGGTCGGGCAAGATATTGATTCCATTACCTACTTGGATCTGGTGGAGAAACTCAACAAAAAATTTATCTTCTGTTTTCAAAACTAAGATGCATTGCACTGAATGAATTCCTTTCTAAACAGCAATTAAAGGAGCGCATTTGATTAAAACTTATCTACAATTTAGATCTACTTCTCACATTAACCTCAACTACTCCCATGCTCCTTAATCTTAAAATCTCATTGCATAATCCTTGTTTAAAAAAAAGACCATGCCATGTTATAAACAATGTTTTTTAACCTGACACGGCTACTCGTATCATAAGAGTAAAACCAAATTTGAACTACAACAATGTTATCTATTATATGCATGGCCCATCACTTAAACTTCACTTTCTTTGTTACTTTCTCTAGGTTTCAGTTGCAATAATGATGATGTGAAATTTTGTTAATGTGTTCTGCTGTTTCGATTGGTACCCATTCAACCAAGGTTTTGGCTTATTTGCTGCTACCTAAAGAATTTGGCAGCATGTCAATAAAATGCATAGAAAATATTATTAAGCATACAATTTATTTGTCGATCTCTTGTAAGACGAAAAAGACAATCTTAAATGACTGATAGTTTTGCCGCTACTTATAATCGTAATCCAAATGAGAATTTGATTCTAACAAAATGCAATAGAAGTACCGAACCTATTGAAGGACAAGCAACCAAGTTGGTATGCTATTATCTTTATTCCCAAATGATATGCAAACTAAGAAGGTTGCTTATAAAGATTACTATTGGAATCATTATGAACGTCAAATAATGTGGCTTAAATAAAACATCATTAGTTTTTTCAGCCAAGTCTTAATAAGTCAATTTCGCCGGAAGCTATACGCAGAAAGAGATCAGAAAGCAGCAGCCTCTATAATTTGTTGCACCCTATCCTATACCTGTTGCACTTAAAATCCACATCCTAACCAATCCTTTGATAACTCTGTACCGGTGCCATATCCTTGAGATAAACCACAGAATCTAAACTATAGGTTTGTCTAAATATTTATAAATTAATCTTGCTTGAAGTTATGTTAACCATCCACTACTGCCATTGTGGGTTTTATATTAGTCTAGTACAGCCTAGATCCATGATTGAGATAACCAACAACAATTTTAAAACACATGTGAACATTAACACTAAATAAAAACTAAGATGAATTAATGGAGAAAAGAATCTCAAGGTTGACGCTCCAATGAATTTGGGTCAATTTTAAACTTAAGCTTACAAGTTAATTCTCCATTGTTGTGGCTTAAAATGTGCACATCTTAAAACTTAGGTTTCATGGAAGAGACAAACATCCTGTTCATGAAGGATTAAAACAAACTATATGTATATATATATATATGTATATATACACACACATACATCCTACCGGGAACATGATGCAATCCTAGCCACAGCCAGAGACATCAAAGAACCTTCTCACTATCCAAGGAAAATATAATTTTAATACAATTAGGATGATAAGCATGCATCATATACATTTTTATACAAGAATAGAGGAGCTATATATGTACCTGAATGGTTCTTAGCAAAAAAAAATGGACTTATTGGAGATAATGGTCCTGGCTCGTATTCTAAACCAACATAGTATCCTGGTCCAGCACCTGAAAGACAAAACCAGGGATATCAGTTCAAATATTAGATGGACTAAAAAAAACAATAGATATCAAAAGTACCTTATCCAATATACTGATTTAATAATAACCTGTTCAAAACAGCAAAGAACATACACATGTACATAGCACATGAAAATAAAAACTTGGAATTTAAAGAAACATCAACCTTCCATGTACATAAGATAAAAGAGAATAATAGAATGTCACATGATGTAGCATAAGCCACAAGCTCTGAGATTGCAAAACAACCATCTTTCATCTCATCTTTATTCTTTACTACCACCTCTAAAATCTGCATATGAAATAGAAGATGTATGAAATCTGCTAAACCCAAAAACTAATAACCTGAAAGAGCTCCTATGGTGAAATTCGATAAGATCTTAATTACCAGGCATCCTCAAATTGAAGTTAACCAGAAGTACACACCTAAAAGATATGTGTAATATATAAACCCTAAGGAAATATATTTGTGAGGTTGAAGTAGAGACCCTGAATCCAGATAGGGTTGACTCGCAGAAGAGGATCTTTTTCGGAGAGCCGTCGCCTTTTGAGAATAAAAAAGAAAATGAAAATGGCGGAGGAGGAAAAGAGGGCGGGGCTGGTGGTCTCCGGTGGACGTCTGGTAAGAGAGGAGAGAGGAGAAGGTAAGGTGGTGGTGGTGGTGGTGTGGTGGTGGTGGTGGAGAAACAGAGGCGGTAGTCACTACTCATGTATAAATTTGGGAGAAGAGATAGTCGGTTGTTGTTGATAATGATGGATGGGGTAGACAGCGGCACGTGTAACATTGGTAAAAGATGAGTAGGCTGTTGTAGATGAAGCAAACAGGCAATCAGAAGAACAACGAGACATTCTTATTGGTGGAAACCTGAGGAGAAACCAAGAGTCTTTTCGTGACTTCTCAAGCCATGACATTCGAAAAGGAACATCCATAATGAGGCGGTGTAAATTGAGAACACGTGTCAACAGATGAAGCAAGCAGGTGGTGGCATGGTGGGATGTTCTCATTGGAGGAAATTAAAGGAGAGGGCAAACGAAGGCTTATTTCCTGAGTTTCTAGCCCATACCCTTTTCTTATAGGTATAAGATGATGATATAGATATAAGTGTATAATCTCTAAAATTTAAACAAGTAAGCATGATGTTGGCCACGTATCACAAGAAAGCAACACGTATCAAATTCTATAAAATTCAATCACCATATGCCACAATTACAAAATGTGGCCCTTGAAGATTAGGACTTGTTCCATAAATTAAAACTAAGTTTCAATAAATACCTATAAGGCCATCCTTAATGGGCCATCGGGAGGGAGTCGGGAGGAAGGGTACCGACGGTGCACACCAAAAATGGTGGCCGGTAGGGTACCGGTAGTGGAGAAACCCGGTGTGGTGGCACCGATGTGTTTGAAGCAACAACCCACCCCCCCTACCCCCCTCTCTCTCTCTATCTCTCTCTTCTTTCTCTCTCTACCTTTTTTAATTTTCTTTTTTTATAATTAATTAATTAGAGGGGTATGATATTGGTATGGTTAAGGATGGATTGGTATGGTGTTGGTAAGGTATTGGTAAAGCTGATGTGGCGCTGATGTGGCAGCAAAAATGAGGGGTATGAGGGGTATGGCTAAGGATGGCCTAAGGCCATCCGCTACCGTATCGGCAGGGAGGCGGTACCGGGTGCGGTACCGGCGGCAACACTGCCGCGCATGGCCGGTATGCGCACCGGTACGCGCAAAGCCGGTGTGTGGATGCCGGTGTGAAACGAGCCCCTTTGTTTTCGACGTTTGGCAAAAATACCCCCCCAACGGTCATATAGCCGTTGGGGGTTTTAAATATATATTTTTTTTCTTTTTTTTCTTTTTAACCTTATATATATATTTTACCTCTCTCATTCTCATTCTCCACCTCTCCACATACTCATTCTCATTCTTCTTCTTCTTCTTCTTCTATATTCTTCTCCACACCAAAAAAATGTCGTTTTCTGATTCTGATTCTGATAACGATGATATAGATCTCGCCGTAAATCAGATTGTAATGAACAACGTTAGAGCGACGGAGTTGATTAAGGAATTGTTCGATAACAACCTTCTTCAAGACGAGGTTGGAGAAACGTCGAAAATACCGAGAGGGCCGCGTAAAGATAGAGGTCGTGAAGAGGGACACAATAAACTTGTCGCCGACTACTTTGCCGAACACCGGGTGTACAACGACGTCGACTTTGACCGCCGGTTTCGTATGAGTCGACGACTATTCTTACGGATAGTTAACGATTTTGACAGAGAGGTTGATTTTTTCAAGCAACAATGGGATGCAAGAGGTGTAAAAGGGTTTTCTCCGCTTCAAAAGTGTGCGTCCGCTATCCGTCAATTGGCGTACGGGTCTGCTTCGGATGCTTTCGACGAGTATTTGAGGATGAGCGAAACGACGTCAAGGGATTGCCTTGAACATTTTTGCAAAGGTATTATTTACCTCTATATGCGCCAATATTTACGAAAGCCAACTGCTACCGATGTTCAGGCGATTTACGCATTGCATGAACAAACCCACGGTTTACCCGGCGTGCTTGGTAGCATTGACTGTATGCATTGGTACTGGAAGAATTGTCCCATGGCATGGAGGGGTCAATTCCATAGAGGTGATCATATTGGACCGTCGGTAATTCTAGAAGCGGTCGCCTCGCAAGATCAATGGATCTGGCACGCATTTTTCGGGGTACCGGGTGCCACGAACGACATAATCGTTGTGAATCAATCACCGATTTTCAACGATTTATTCGAAAATAAAGCGCCCGATAGTTCTTTTGTAGTGAATAACACACACTACAATCACGGGTATTATCTTGCCGACGGGATATATCCCGAGTGGACGACTTTCGTGAAAGCATTTAGGTACCCAGTTGAAGAGCCACGAGTCCATTTCAAGACACGTCAAGAATCGGCTAGAAAAGACATCGAACGGACATTCGCCACGCTTAAAGATAAATGGCACGTTGTAAAATACCCGGCGCGAGTATGGACACAACGGAAATTATCACTCATCATGCACACGTGTATAATTTTACACAACATGATTCGTGAAGACGAAGGCTTCTCACATTATCCTTTTGATCCGACGGAGGTTTTACCTGGAGAGATTGAAACAACTATCTCCGAAGAAGACCGAGCAAGAAACGTCAACTTAGTGAAAAACCGAGAGAGGCACGCCAACCTTCGCCACGATTTATCTATACACGTGTGGAACTCTTCGTCACACGCCAATAACTAATTGTATTGTATTTTTTTAGTTTTAATTTTAACGTAATTTTAATTTTAATGTAATTTTAATTTTAATGTTAGTTATTTAATATAATTTTAAATTTTATTGTTTATTTAATTTAATTCTAATATTTATTTAAAAAAATAAAATGAAGGGTTTGAATTAAAAATAAAACAAAATAAAGGGTTTGAAATGAAAATTAAAAAAATAAAGTGAACGGTATGAGGGGTATGATAGTGGATGAAATGTATGGAGTTGGTAAAGGTAGTGGAAAGCTGATGTGGCAGCTGATGTGACAACAGGTATGAGGGGTATGGGGGTACCATAAAGGATGGTCTAACCCCGTTGATTACACACTATATTATTTCCTGCAATTTTAGTTGTTGGCAGGAAAAATGTGGATGTTACAGTTTTCCCCATTATTAGTACCAATTTGACACTATTGGCGGAAAATGGTTTGTCTTTGAGAGCGAAGTCGTCTAGCCTAGTTATTTAGTTACAGAATAAACCACAAATTTCGTCTCTTTGTTTTAATTATTTAAACCATTTTCATCCCTAATCTTTAGAAACTTGTTTTTGCGTCTTCGTAGTTTCCATAGCTACATTCAACGCCGTTAGAATGAGGCGTTAATTCATACTTAAACATCCAAAAGGTGATGGATAAATTACGCATATGGTTATTGCGGTTCCAATTTTTATATATTTACCGTTAAACTTTTGTTTGTTATGCAACTACAATTTTTTGTTGTCGTGGTTTGTGAAATACGTAGTATAATCTTTTTCCCGTTTCATCCTTTATTATATTAATACTATACATACATACATGCATATTAATACTATATATACATACATGCATATATAGAATAGGTTAAAATGAGAAATTTCTCCATTTAAAAAAAATAAATGAACCCCTTCTAACCACATATATAATTTAATAAATCAATATAATTTATCTATAACTAAGGGAATGTTATTATTGTCAAACTAATTATTTTTTAAATGTTACTATTCATGTTCAAATTTTACAATGTAAATATTTAAAATATTTAATAAACATAAGAATAAGATCTTACAAATATTTTTACAAAATTCAAACTCTTTTCATCTATTAAAATAGAGTTGAATTGCTTAAAGTATTTAAATAAATACCTTTCATGATAAATTACAATGTTGATTTTGTCAACAAAATCATATATAATTTTAGTATCATATACTTTTTTTTATACAAATATTAATGTAAAATCATATGATTTTATACAAATGATATTCATACATTTTAAATATTTAATGAATATAAGATTAAGATCTCACAAATACTTTTACAAAATTCAAACATCAGCTAATTTTCAAGAATTAAAATAGAGTTCATTGTTTAAATTATTTAAATAAATAGAAGATCAAGATAAACAACAATTTCAATCATGTCAACAAAATCACATATGATTTCACTATCATATATTAACTTGTACAAATGTTAGTTTAATATTATATGTGATTTTGTACAAATGTAAAAGTAAAATCATATGTAATTTTATACAAATAATATACACACATGATTACAATGTCAAATATGTTAACAAAATCACATATGATTTCAGTTTCATATATGATTCCAACCGGCTGCGGGAGACCGGGACAGAGGGTTGCCAGGGGCGCGCTCATGGAGGTAGAGTGGCGTCGGTCCAATGGGGCCCGGGGTTAGAGTGTCTCCGCCAGAACACACTTTTTGGAAAATCACATATGATTTCAGTTTCATATATGATTTTGTATAATTGTTAATGTAATTCATATGTGATTTTGTAGAAACGTAAATATAAAATCATATATGAAATAATTATAAAATAATATAATATAACATTCTAATATATTATCAATTGATTTTACAAATTTTGTATATTGATAATAATATATTATTATAGTATATTGTTACTATTGAGGGTGCCTCGGAGGTGGTTCCTTTGTTTCTTTAAAGAGGGATGTTCTTATATGAACCTACTTCTACTTTTGATATGGAACAAAAAAATCATTTGAACCTCATCTCTTTTTAGTAAACAAAAAAGTAAAGTAATACTAATTTTATTCCTTGAAGGGTATTTTAGGAAATTATTACTTTTGACAATACACTACTAGGTGTAAACCGCGGTGTAACATCCCAATATTTATGTTCTTGGATTTTACTTTTATTTATTTTTATGGTAATTAATTCAGAATAAAAACGGATGGGCCATCTAATTAATTATTTGTGTTTGGGCTTGGTATTTTAATTTTGGCTTAGTAGGTAGAGGCCCATAGAGAAATATCCAACCTACTAAGTTAAATAGTTTCCTTATGGAAAAAAAACCCTAATCCTCTCTTATTTGTCTCCCACCTCTCTCTTGGCCATCTTAGGGGGTGTTTGGTAGCAGCTTAATGAGCTGAGCAAGGGGAAGGAGATTTTCGCTCAGCCATATTAGGCTGTTTGGTAGCAGCTGAATAGCTCAGCTATGGGCTGAATGGGCCAGCTAGAAAAGTAGGGTCATTCACGCTCATCCATTCTTTTTTCATATAATTCCAAATCTACCCTCTTCTTCACCTGTTACTCCATTGCTTCTTTTCAAGTACTGCAGTTATTAATAAATGGGTTAATTTCATGTATGCCCTTATTAAAGTTCAAAATATCATATTTACCCAACCTAATCTCTAAATATCATATATGTCCTTCCCAACCTATCAAAATATCATATTTACCCAAATAATAATTTTTAACCATTTTAAATTAAAATTAATAATTTATAATTACATCTTTTAATAAATTGACATCTTTACCCCTAATTGAATATGTTTTTCCATTAACATCAAAACCCTAATTTTTCCATTAACACCATCACTTTCAACTATTTGTCAAGAACCCTAATTTAAAAACTCATCTCTAGTTCCAACCACTATCTTTCAAGAACCCTAATTTAAGAAGCTAATATGAAGATGATCAACGGTAAAAAAGAAGAAGAAGAACATCAAATGTAGTAGATATTAGCAAATGATAGTAGCCGAACGATAACCTGTGTGTTTATAAGAGATAAACAAACAAAAAGGCTTGCTAGTATTGAGATTTAGGGTAAATCATGGATAGCAAAAGGGGGCAACCACCAGATGCCTTTCTTCCGCCGCCTTCACCTTTCATTTGTAGTGTTCCTTTTACCCTTTTCCTTAACAACCAACCATTCTAATTCTTATTTTATTTTTGCATAATAAATCAATATACCATTAAAACCAACAACAAAGAAGATACACCAAGAGTCCAACAGAGGGAAGGAAATTTAAATCAGAAGCCCAGAAAGTAAATAAGCCAAAACTAAACATAAAAAAGCTAAGAAAGCAAACCAAGAGTAATTATTTAATAAACATGAGTTATGGATAGAAAAAAGAAAGAGTGGTGATTTGGAGATTGGTGGTGGTGTTGTTTGTGATTTTATTTGGGATAGTTGTTGAAGGATTTAAGTGTATAAATTAATGGGGTTGGTGATTAATGGTGTTTTATTGTTATATTATTTTGATGTTAATGGAAAAACATATTCAATTAGGGGTAAAGATGTCAATTTATTAAAAGATGTAATTATAAATTATTAAATTTAATTTTAAATGGTTAAAAATTATTATTTGGGTAAATATGATATTTTGATAGGTTAGGAAGGGCATATATGATATTTAGAGATTAGGTTGGGTAAATATGATATTTTGAACTTTAATAAGGGCATACATGAAATTAACCCTTAATATAAAATAAATACAATTATAATCAATATATAGTTAAATATTATTATTAGTTCTCTAGCTATACGAGACACTTGGAGGATTTTAGCTTATTTTTTAATTTTATGTTATTTTTTTAAATGTATTTATTTTAAACAAAATCAGTAGAAATTACATACAAATACTTTAAGTTGTGTTGAACATTTCGTAACAACAATTGTGATATGATTGTATGACATTCATTTGGTTTAAAAAACATAACAAAAAAACTATGAACGATGCATATCAAACATTTTATAACAAGAAATGACTATAAGTATATATATATACATATACATATTGGATAGTTTGTAGAAACTATTTGGTTGTAACGGATACAACCCTTACATATATGTACCACTTATGAAAAATATTTATAATTTTTAACTGAAGAATTACATTTTAGCTGTATTTAGACAAGTATTTTTTTTAATTATTTTTCGTTACCGCGCAACGCGCGGATGCTCCACTAGTACTCTTTAAATTTAAAACCAAATAAATAATTTATTGGACTTATTAAACGGTAAACTATAAGAATAGTAATAAAAAATTACTTTATTTTATATAATATAAATTAGGTATTTTCCCAATAGTACAAACTTTACCTATAGAGTTAACTGGAATGAATGAAGACATATTCTTATTTTCATTCTTTGTAATTTCAATGTTCATTCTTAATTTCTTTCCTAAGTCTGAGCCAAACAATCAGGTCAAAATGACTAAGGTTTTAAATGATTTAGAAAGTAAATTGGATGTTTGGTAAGTATTATCTACAGATAATCTAAATGAAATAAAGTTATCATTTTAACCTTTTTTATTATGAGTGTTCATTGGTTGATATTCAATGGATGTGAAGGGAATCAAACCGATCAATCATCTATCGGATATTGGACTTTTCCAATTCAATGGATGATTGGATCTGCTCGATCCCGTCCATTGAATGTTCTTATTGGATGCCCATTAAATGTTCTTATTGAATGTCTATTAGATATTCTTATTGGATATCCATTAGATCTGATTGGATCCAACCAATATTAATCGATTGAATTTATCTGACATCCAATGAATGGATAATTGTTTTATTATTAGTAGTATTAGTATTATTATATATGTATAAAATAAAATTAATTATGTTTAAATAGATAATCGGATGGTAATTGGATGATGAATGGATGACATCTTGATGATGATGATTGAATGATAATTGGATGGGTGGTTGGATGATGATTGAATGGTAATTTGATGGTAATTATTATAATATATATTATATATATAATAAATTTTGGACTTTTGGATAGTCGGAATCGGACAATTGGATAAGCCGAAATGAGAAAGATAGTCCGTATCAGAGAACAATAGTCCGATTCGGACTTTTGGGATAGTCCGATTCGGTGAGGGCTTGTGGAAGTTATCTTTTCGGACTATTGGCAATTGCACGAACAATACCATGACATAAAATGTATCCGAACCTTGAAGGACCAGAGGTGAAGGCAATTATGTCCGATGGCTTCAGATGGCTGGATTATCTATGGTCTATCAAGACTTTTATGGTGTATATTCGTTAAGAGGTAAATTTCCGAAAGTTAGGTGCCAAACAGACCCCTTCATTGATTTGATATATTGATAAGGTGAATACGCAGTCTACTCAATGCTAGGCTGAGTATAAGGGACTCAAAAAAATCTCTTTTCGTCCTATGAACTTTAAGGTGTATGAAGTTTCATATTTGATTTTTAAGTAGAGCGATAGAGACTTCATTTTAGGTTAATCTAGGCCAGAGGCAGACCTACGTCAAGATAACCTCCCTTGAAAAACTTTGGTAGTGTTCCTGAATCTAATTTTGTTTTTCCCCTCCTGGTGGTATCAATCGGAATGCCTTATTTGTCTTTCCAGGAAAATGGATATCTCCAGAAAAGATTATCAGTTTAAATTTTTCTGCTTTTTTCTTCACTCGGACCAATCCGCCTACCCGACTTCTTATATTTAAAGTGATTTGTGTACCTACCCCAATAATACTATTGTGTCGTACCATTATGGAAGAAGATTCGGCCAAAATGTGGACTTCCACGGGAATAAAAAAATGGATTTACTTCCATTTGGTATTTTGGCCAAAATACCTTGACTCCTCGATATGAGGGAAACAATCCCTGAACAGTTGCAGGAAAGTGCTAAAATTCGTAAAATTATGAGGATTCAAGTACACCAAAAAATATGTCGATGCGAAGTCTTTGAGATATGGCAGTTTGATTCTTGTGGCTGATCAGGTCATTTACCAAGATCCATTTCATTAATGGCTGATCTGGTTTAATTTTTATTTGCACAGCAACTGATCTGGTTTAATAATGCTGATACAACAAAATTTTAGGTTGTGTAGGATCCTTATGGTTCTCACTTGAAAGGGTTGCTGATCAAGTTTTTTTACACATTGTGGTCATCTTTGTTAAAAATTAAAAACTTCTGTTTCGAGGGTATTTCCCTACTCTTAAAGGCTAGTAATTTGAAAACAAAAGTAACAAATTCCTTTGTTGGCAATTTTTCCAAGTATACCTTTTATGTCATTCAAATTGACGTGTATTCACATGGCTTATTCCTAAGTCCATGTCACTTTAACACTCTTCGAGCGATCAATTTGTCAAGAAGTGTTTTGGAGTTTATAAAACTTTTAGATGAAATGATAAAACAAAATTATTGAGAAACAACGTCTACCTTTCATTACAAATAAAATCTCATCTTTTTCGTCTCACACCCAAGCTAAAAAGGTTAGCTACTGATGAATAAAATGTACGAATAAGAGATAATAAGAAGGAAAGACATAATTAAAATGACGGAAAGTAAAAATGCTAAAATTAAAATGACGGAAAATTAAAGTGCTATAATTAAAAGATGAAAATAAAATTGCAATAATGTAAAAAGCGAAATTAAATTGCAATAAGTAAATGGCGGAATTTAAATGCAATAATATATAGATAAAAATTAATAACTAAAATGCTTAATATATTAAAAGGAACAAGAGTCTTACAATCAAGTGAGTTGATTGTATAGTGGATTTTTTTTAACAACTAGTGAAAGCTTAATAATACTACTAATAGTGGGTAAATCAAGTGTGTTGAAACCATGGCTCAAGACCTCTATTTATACAAAAAGAGGGCCAGAGAATCCAAAAGTTAATAACCATAAGTTATTACCCAAAAGATATTAGCTAACAATCCCAATTAAAATAACTAACAAAGTTCTCATTTAAATATAAGTCATCCTTACCCGTACCACTCATACCAGCTGCCACCTCAGCGCCACATCAGCTTTACCACTACCTTACCACCACCATACCATTTCATCTTTACCCATACCACTTTAAATAATTAATTAAAAAAATAAAAGAAAAAGAAAAGAAGAGAGAGAAAGAAGAGAGATAAAGAGAAAGGTAAAGGAGAGAGAACGGTACCACGGTGTCGGTTCCATACCATACCGGTTCCCTACCGGTTTTGCTTTTTGGTGTGGCCACCAGTACCGCTGCGGTACCGGCCCCATAAAGCTCCTGGCCGTGGATGGCCTAAGTACATAAAACAAATGGGTCTTCAAAACATGACTAGAAGCTTCCAAGCATCTCAAAAAGACTGATTTCTTCAATAATCCACAGCAGATTTATTAAGCGGTCCAAAAAGTTGTCATTAAGCTCCATCAGCCAATGATTCCGTACAGGGGTTAGGATCAAGTAGTAGCGAAGAAGCCGCTGACTACTTTGCTAATTTAAAGGAATATCTGACGGCTTTTGTTAGGAAAGGTCATCAAGCCGATGAGGCAATAGATATAGCTTTCTGTAAGAAGAATGTTGACAAAAGGAAGGCCTGGATCAGCAGCCAACCACTTTCAGTTTATTTATTTTATTTGCAGCTTTTGTCAAGCCATTAAGTTAAGAGAGCATTTTGTTACAGTTTGTCTCTTTTTTGTTGTGCATGATGGTCCTAATTTTGATTTAGACAAAATTCAACGATATTGTGACTTCATAAACAAGGAACTATGTCATTTTTTTCGCTTTGATCTTCAAAGATCAATACCATCACTAGTGGATGGTTTGAAAGTTGTGGAGAGAAAAATTTTATTTTATGCTTTCGAGAAGGGCATTTTCAAGGAAATAACAATTCAGGAATTTTTTGGTTACGTATCAGAGAATACTGCTTATCGTCATGGAGAAGAAAGTCTGATAAGCTCGATAATTGGGATGGCCTTAAATTTTGTAGGCAACAATAAATCAATAATATTAATATTTTCGATACTTTCGATAGTTCTGGTCAATGGTAGTGGTGGTATAGGAACCGGTTGGAGTTCATTCATTCCAAAGTATCACCCACTAGAGATAATTGAGAACCTTAGAAACATGTTGCATGACAGAAAAGCATGTGTGATAATAAAGCCATGGTATAAAGGTTTCAATGAAGAGATTAAGAAAATAACAAAGGAAACATATACCATTCAAGGATCAACACAGGTAATCGAACCAAATACGGTTCTTATCTTTGAGCTGCCAATAAAGACATGGACTGATCATTATAGGATCAGGTTTTGCAGTCAGCTTTGTCCAACAAAACCATTGAGGTAGATTAAGTCAGTTTTTAAATCATATCACACACATTTGTTGATATAACTTATGTTTTGCAGTCATACAAGAAAAAGTGATGACAAGACTGTGAACTTTGAAGTTCTCTTGTCTGCGGAGCAGATGGCGGAAGCAAATAGGGAGGGTATTTATAAAAAACTCAAGTTGATTTCCAATCTAAAACTAACTAACATGGACCTCCTTGGCACGAATGGTAGGGTGAAGACATATAATTGCCCTAAAGAAAGTAAGTATGATTGACGAAATGCTATCGACTCTATCAATCCATATTGTTATTCAATCTATATTTATTTTTTATGTTATTTCACTTACAGTTCTTAAGGATTTCATTGCTTTTCGTTTAGCCCGTTATGAACAAAGAAAGACAAGTTTTATTATATAGCTATATAAAAGCTGTTTACTAAATGTTTTGAAATATTGCACATCAATTAATTTTACAGTTAATATTCATTACAGGAGGCTACAAAGAGATCGAAATCATCTCTCAATCCTGATGTCGGAGGAGGAGATGAAGATCGTGGAGAAGATGATAACGGAGATGCAACTGCAGGAAGCAATATCGTCGTCGAAGGAGTTCAAGGAGTGGATGACGGTGACGGTCACCGTGACGGTGACCGTCGTGAAGAACACGAAGAGGCTAGTGACGGTCACCACGGTGAAGGTCACGGTGACGATGTCGGAGTAGGAGATGAAGATCGTGGAGAAGATGATAACGGAGATGCAACTGCAGAAAGCAATATCAATCTAGATGTCGTCGAAGGAGTAGATAACAACGGAGATGAAGGTGACCGTCGTGAAGAAAACGAAGAGGCTAATGCGGATGACGGTGACGGTGAAGAAGACGTTCACGAGGAAGAAGCAGATGACGGTGACGGTCACCATGGTGAAGGTGACGGTGACGGTGAACGTCGTGAGGCTAATGCGGATGACGGTGATGGTGACGGTCGTGAGGGTGAAGAAGACGTTCACGAGGAAGAAGAAGATGACGGTGACGGTCACCACGGTGGTCACGGTGACGATGTCGGAGGAGGAGACGAAGATCGTGGAGAAGATGATAACGGAGATGCAACTGCAGGAAGCAATATCGTCGTCGAAAGAGTTCATGGACTGGATAACGGTGACGGTCACCGTGACGGTGACCGTCGTGAAAAACACGAAGAGGCTAATGCGGATGACGGTGATGGTGACGGTCGTGAAGGTGAAGAAGACGTTCACGAGGAAGAAGCAGATGACGGCTATGACGGTCACCACGGTGAAGGTGACGGTGATGGTGAACACGGTGGAGAATCTGGAAATGACGGTGACGGTGAAGAATCTGGAAATGACGGTGACGGTGAAGAATCTGATGATGATTTTGAATTAGCGGATGACGGTGACGGTGGTCACGGTGTAACATCCTAAAATTTTCGATACAATTATTTAGTTAATTTCACGTTAGAGGGTGCTTGTATAATCATTTCAATCGTTTATGTG
Organism: Centaurea solstitialis; assembly: GCA_030169165.1. Taxonomy (NCBI): domain Eukaryota; kingdom Viridiplantae; phylum Streptophyta; class Magnoliopsida; order Asterales; family Asteraceae; genus Centaurea; species Centaurea solstitialis. Next base: position 87,684,810 of record CM058041.1, read on the forward strand.
TAAATCAAGATTTTTATTTTGTATATAATTGTGGGAGTCATTTGTTGTAGATGTCAGACATGTTATTTACATATAAACGTGTATATAAAGGGGTGGGTTCAAATGTGAACCACTTTTTGGTTGTGAACGTGAGGACAACCGAGAGCGCGACACGTGGCGGATGACTAGGCGCCACGTCGGATCCACGGCGGATGACTAGGCGCGATTCATGGGAGGGCATTGAATTAAAGGAGGGGACCACACTCAAAGACGCCACGTGTCGCGCTCTCGGCTGTCCTCACGTTCACAACCAAAAAGTGGTTCACAATTGAACTTTCCTCTGTATATATATATATATATATATATGAAAGCCTAGTTGATTATAAATTCTTATTAAGTGTATATACGTATTTATATATGTTATTATAAATATTTAAAAGAGTCCAAAGTAAACTAGTTGGTGCAGTTTAGCCATAGACCTTCACATGTCTATATATAAATATAAGATACAAGTACCTTGTTGCACATGCATGGTTAAGCCTCCCATGATAATTATTATGTATAAATATGTTCCTTTGCTTCTCTATATTCACGTATGACATATGTATGTGTTTTATAAACTATAAACTTTATGGTTATATATATATATTATATTTTATATCAAAGCTGCACCAAGTACATAAAGACAAGTCTACATGCATAGGCTTGTAAGTGTTAGGTAATATAGGAGCATGTTGTGGTTAGACAATAGTGGTACACGTGTCTAACATTGTACCAACCTACATAATTATACATGTTTTAAGGCCTTGACCACTGTGCATTAATCTACTTCTCTCTCACACCATATATGACCGGAAAAGCGATGGCAAATTCAGCATTAAACTCCACCGGAGACTGAACGCCTTTGTAACCTTGCCAGCGATGGGATGCAGCCATGAAACCCTCTTTTCTGTTTTCTTCTTAAAATCAAAGTCCTTCTTCCTCTCATTCCCCCTTACCACGGTTTCTTGCTCCAGCCATCTCTCTATTCACTAAAGTTCTTCATGGATCTATTGTTTGAGAGTGAGGATTCTTACCAATATTTGTTACCATAAGAGACTTCCAAAATCAAGGCAACTACTCAATCTTGGGTTTCATCCACTCTATACCTAGGTAAGATCCTTCACATTGTTGAGCATTTTCTTATGAACTTACCAAATAAGTAAATAAATAAATAAACAAAATAAATAAAAGGTCGTTATCCTTTTAGGGGTCAGGAGCCATCTAACTTCAAGATCTAGGATTCGTCAAGACTTCACACAAATCGAGTGTAGAGGTTCTCTTTACGTTTTAGGGTTTTCATTATAAACCCTAAGGTGAGTTGTTAAACCCCTTTTTGTTAAAACTGAGAGCGCATCACCTTGAATGATTTATATTCCTTGCTTGGATAATTGTATACATGGAATAGTTTATCGTATGCTACCTTGTAGGAGTTATATTCATATGATTATATGATGAATGTATGCATGATAAATACGAGTATTTAAGTATGCCACGGAATGATGCAAAGGGCTTGAGACCCTCGATTAATACCTATGAAAGGTTGAAATAAATGTATGAGTCTTTCTAGACAGTACCTATATGCCTCCGATGGTGTCATGATAGATATGGCATCGAGGTTGTTTGTAATTAAATAACATGGACGAACCAACGCAGTATTTCCACACCGAACAGTCTTGGGAGGTTCTGAAATAGGAATGCCTCTATGTCGCCGGCCCTCGGGTTGCTCCGGGGTGCGCGGGCCTCTGATGGTGTCATGGTAGATATGGCATCGAGGTATTCGGAAGTAACGAGTGATGGGATATTGGTTGGGGGAAATGGGTCGCTCCCATTGTTTCCGAAGATAAAAGATTAACCGGTTTAGTATGCTTCTTTTCGTTACTATCATACTCTTGTACATCTCATATGTCTTACGTGCTTTTATATGTACAGTATATTATTGATACAACTCACTAGGCTCCTTTAGCCTAACACTTGTTTGGTGTCGATGTGTCTCTCAGGTGCTAGGGACGCTATTCCCAAGTAGGCTTCAGGCTTAGAGTGAGCATGGGGGACGTTGGAGAGACCGGTCTTTAAGGCCGCGAGATTGACCGTAGAACGATAACCCTTTTGTAGTTTTCTTCCTAATAGGAACTAGACTAGTTGGTTATTGTATTTCTTCATTCAATTACAAACATTGAAATTATACATTACTTATACCCCTGTTTTTGGGAAGAGCTAACGCTTTGGCGTATATTTGTACTAACATCTTTCTTAATTAAAAGTTTTTGTTTACTCCAATTTTTAGGGTGTTACACACGGTGACGGTGACGGTGGTCACGGTGGAGTCGGTGAAGGTCAAGTTCGTCGTCGAGTACAAACATTAGAGGAAATGGAGGTAGAGTATGAAGAAGTATCTCCTGAAAGTAGCAGTGACGATGAGAATGACAATGACGGTGACGGTGAGAATGACAACGACGGTTTACCTGTTTTAGATTTTCACGATAATGAGGCAGACGATAGCAGTGACAGTGACAGTGACGATGACGATGTACCCGATTTTTATGAGGATGAAGATGGAGGCGTTGTCAATGATGGAGAAGATAGCGCCAGTGATGATGAGGCTCCTAGCGGTGAAGCTGCTAATAGCAATGGTGATAGTGTGGTTAGTGGATGAAGGTGAGATGTTGGAAATGACATTCTGCATAGTCGTTTGTGTTTACATTCTGCATAGTCGTTTGTGTTTACATTCTGCATAGTTTTGTTTGTGTTTACATTCTGCATAGTTGTTTGTGTTTTAAGAATTTCAGTTGAATGTTTGTGTTTACATTCTACATGGTTGTTTGTGTTTTGAGAATTTTAGTTGAATGTTAATGAAATCTCTTTTTTGTCTCTCTCTCTCTTTCTCTAAATATAATATAGTTTTTTAATTTATATTTAATATAATATAATATCTATAGATGGATGAGGTATATTTCTTTTTTACACAAAAGTTGTTTATTAATAAAATCTCCCCGCCATAGCTAGGGTTTGGTTTTACTTCTTTGAGATACGGCAGGTTCACCACCACCAATAACAACAACAATTCGCCGACGGTGAAGTACGTCGGAGATGCCACCAGAAGCTCCGTATCGATTCCAACACTCTACTTCATGTCACAGATTCTCTGTTTCAAAATAAACACACCTTTTGATTGATTGATTGTTTTTACTAGCAGAATTTTTGTTGCTGATTGATTTTGTGGATTAGGGATTTTAAACTGATTCGAATTAGGGATTTAAGACTAGTTCATATTAGGGATTTAAGAGCTGCTCATATTAGGGACATTTTATATTAGGTACAATCCTTTTTTGGAAGAAAAAGGTCAAATTCAAATCTGATGTTTTTGAGATGGATGAATTGAGTTTTTGCTAAAATTGAGGGAGATGAGAAAGATAGTTCGTATCTGAGAACAATAGTCCGATTTGGACTTTTGGGATAGTCCGATTCGGTGAGGGCTTGTGGAAGTCATCTTTTCGAACTATTGGCAATGGCACGGGAAATATCATGACATGACATAAAATGTATCCGAACCTTGAAGGATTGGAGGTGAGGGCAATTATGTCTGATGGCTTCAGATGGCCGGATTATCTATGGTCGATCAAGACTTTTATGGTGTATATCCGTTAAGAGGTAAATTTCCGAATGTAAGGGAAACAAGCCCTGAAGAGTTCGCAGGAAAGTGCTGAAATTCGTAAAATTATGAGGATTATTGGCCTTGAGTACACCAAAAAAATATGTCGATGTGAAGTCTTTGAGATATGGCCGTTTGATTCTTGTGGCTGATCAGGTCATTTACTAAGATCCATTTCATTAATGGCCGATCTGGTTTAATTTTTATTTGCACAACAGCTGATTTGGTTTAATAATGCTGATACAACAAAATTTGGGTTGTGTAGGATCCTGATGGTTCTCACTTGAAAGGGTTGCTGATCAACTTTTTTTACAAATTGTGGCCATCTTTATTAAAAATTAAAGACTTCTTGTTCGATGGTATTTCTCCACTCTTAAAGGCTAGCAACGACAAGACTATAGTAGTGGTACTGCTCTACTCGGAGTCCTCTTATGAGAAGTGGACGAAATAAAAGGGGGACATAGCAAAGGAATCCGACATAAAATACTATAAGATTTGTTGTATAACCAATTATCAAAGTTTTTCACCAATTGCAACTTAGTTTTAAACACTACCGTACAGGGGTTAGGATCAAGTAGTAGCGAAGAAGCCGCTGACTACTTTGCTAATTTAGAGGAATATTTGAAGGCTTTTGTTTGGAAAGGTCATCAAGACGGCGAGACAATAGATATAGTTTTCTGTAAGAAGAATGTTGACAAAAGGAAGGCCTGGATCAGCAGCCAACCACTTTCGGTTTGTTTATTTTATTTGCAGCTTTTGTCAAGCCATTAAGCTAAGAGATCATTTTGTTATAGTTTGTCTCTTTTTTTGTTGTACATGATGGTCCTAATTTTGATTTAGACAAAATTCAACGATATTGTGACTTCATAAACAAGGAACTATGTCATTTTTTTCACTTTGATCTTCAAAGATCAATACCATCACTGGTGGATGGTTTGAAAGTTGTGGAGAGAAAAATTTTATTTTGTGCTTTCAAAAAGGGCATTTTCAAGGAAATAAAAGTTCATGAATTTTGTGGTTACGTGTCAGAGAATACTGCTTATCGTCATGGAGAAGAAAGTCTTATAAACTCGATAATTGGGATGGTCCTAAATTTTGTAGGCACCAATAATGTTAATCTTTTCTGCCCATGTGGGATATTTGGCAGCCGTGTCAAGGTGAGATAAAAACACGCACACATACACACACAGATATATATATATAGGGAGGTTCATACAAGAACAACCTCATTTGTAGGAACAAAAGAATGTATTTTGAGCCACATGTTATGTGGGACCCATCATTAAATAAATCATATATGATTTAGTGGTGGGACCCACCTGAATCATATATGATTTTTTATTATGTGGGACCCACATCACATGTGATCCAGAATTGTCCCTTTGTTCTTGCAAATTGAATTTGTTCTTGTTTGAACCTTTCTCTCTCTCTATGTATATATATACATATATTAATTTATTTTTTTGCACAGTGTGGCAAAGATCATGGCGACCCGAAATACATCGTCATCGAACTTTCTCGCCTAACCCAACTGCTTTTTCTTGAGGCAGATGAATGTATCTTAGACTTCGAAAATGAACATGGGAAAACTGTGCAACCTAAGTGGTATTTACCATTTTTTTGGTGTTTTAATAAATATGATATTGTGCTCTTTTTTTGTTAAGGCAGATGAATGTTTCTTAGACTTCGAAAATGAACATGGAAAACTGTGCAACCTAAGTGGTAGTTACCATTTTTTTTTTGGTGTTTTAATAAATATGATATTGTGTTCTTTTTTTTTGTTGAGGCAGATGAATGTATCTTAGACTTCGAAAATGAACATGGGAAAACTGTGCAACCTAAGTGGTAGTTACCATTTTTTTGGTGTTTTCATAAATATGATATTGTGTTCTTTTTATTTTTTTAAACAAAATTTTTGTAACAAGTACTTTTCGATATTTCCGATGGTTTTGATGAATGGTAGTGGTGGTTTAGGAACCGGTTGGAGTTCATTCATTCCAAAGTATCACCCACTAGAGATAACTGAGAACCTTAGGAACATGTTTCATGATAGAAAAACATATGTGCTAATGAAGCCATGGTATAAATGTTTCAATGGGGAGATTAAGAAAATAACAAAGGAAACATATACCACTGAAGGATCAACACAGGTAATCGAACCAAATACGGTTCTTAACTCTAAGCTGCCAATAAAGACATGTACTGATCATTATAAGGATCATGTTTTGCAGTCAGCTTTGTCCAACAAAACCATTGAGGTAGATTAAGTCAATTTTTAAATCATATCACACACATTTGTTGATATAACTTATGTTTTGCAGTCATACAAGAATCAAAGTGATGACAAGACAGTGAACTTTGAAGTTATCTTGCCTGCGGAGCAGATGGCGGAAGCAAATAGGGAGGGTCTTCATATAAAACTCAAGTTGATTTCCAATCTAAAACTAACTAACATGAACCTCCTTGACACGGATGGTAGGGTAAAGACGTATAATAGCCCTAAAGAAAGTAAGTATGATTGACGAAATGCTATCGACTCTATCAATCCATATTGTTATTCGATCTATATTTATTTTTATGTTATTTCACTTACAGTTCTTAAGGATTTTATTGCTTTTCGTTTAGCCCGTTATGAACAAAGAAAGACAAGTTTTATTATATACCTATATAAAAAACTGTTTACTAAATGTTTTGAAATAATGCACACCGATTAATTTTATAGTTAATATTCATTACAGGAGGCTGTGTTGAAAGACGTGAGGAACCCTTTGTTGGAAATGGAAAAGAAAAGGTTGTTCATTGAAGACTATTCGGCCGAAAAAATACCTAGGATTCCGTATGTTGAGGACTTTAAGGGTAAACGTTATAATAAATCACCAGACGAAGCTGTCTTGGAAGATGTCACCGATCATGTCGAGGAGCCTAAGGTGGATGAAGAAAAACGTCACGCGACAACTGTTCCGAAAACGAAGCCTGGAGCACCATACAACTACTTGCTGTCTGTGGAGGTAAACATGCTTTACCCTGAAAATGTGAAGAAGCTGGATGTAGAATATTCTACCAAAAAGGCATATCATGATATCATCAATGACTCAACTACGACACGTGTCAACAAATGACACGTGGCATGACATGTGTCAATAAAGGACACGTATGCGAAAATAAATATATAGTTTAATAGTTGTTAGAGATAGGGTTTGTTATAGGAGAGAGAAAGAGAGAGAGAGAGATAAAAATATTTTAATATTTGAATTAATTTTGTAGAATTTTTTTAAAATGACACGTGGCATGACATGTGTCAATAAATGACACGTATGCGAAAATGAATATATAGTTTAATGGTTGTTAGGCTACCTGCACCCAACCCACTGAACCCAATCAACTCACTCACTTTTTGAATGTCACATCAGCTGCCACATCAGCTTTTGGTCAACCCTCTCTTTACTCTCCCATAACCCTCTACAACACACACCCAACCCTCCCAACCCTCTCACTTTTCAATTTATTTTACTTATTTCATTTATTTTATTTAATTAAATAATATAATTAAATAAATAATATTGTTAAAAATAAGTTAAAAATTCTAATATTAATAAAAGTTACATAATTAACTAAACTAAAATTAAGTAAACTAAAAAAATTACGAAAAAAATAAGCTAAAAAAATACGAAAATAAATAAACTAAAACTTGAAGTTGTGTCTCGCTTTTAAATCAGCCATTTTTGCAACACGGCTTCTAACTCCCGACGAATCCCGACCCACCGGCACCTCCCGACGGACCGGCACCTCCCGAAGCACCGGCACCTCGCGAACCACCGCCACCTCTCGAACCTCTTCCTCGTGAACCACCTCGCGAACTACCGGCACCACGTGAACCTCTTCCTCGTACTGACGTGTTTGGATTCATGGTTTTTTTGTGTTGAGAAATTTGGTTAGAGGATGAAGAAATTTGTGTAAGAAATTTGGTTGGGTATGTGTATATGTTGTGTAAGAAATAGATATAGTATGGAGGGTATATATATAGAAGGTATAATAAATATAATGAAAAAGAAAAAAAATATATATATATATATATACGTTGGGGGAGAGCCGTTTGACAACGGCTCTCCCAACCCGAAACACCTTCAAGCCGCCGGTTTGAATGATTCACGTACCCAAGCCGCTGTTACCCGGCGGGTAGGGTGGGTAAGCCCGCTGCGAACCCATAGCAGCGGTGCGTGTAGCCTTAGAGATAGGGATTGTTATAGGAGAGATAGAAATAGTTTAATATTTGAATTAATTTTGTAGATTTTTTTTTAAAATGACACGTGGCAACAAATGACACGTGGCATGACATGTATCAATAAATGACACATATGCGAAAATGAATATAAACCATACGAGCGTCCAGGTACATGTTTTGGCGGGAAAACTAAAAATCGGCTCACCAGAGCACGACAAGTGGCAGCCAGTTACTCTTTTGTTATATATAGATGATATATATAATAATCTCTTTTGGACTTTTGGATAGTCGGAATCGGACAATTTGATAAGCCGAAATGAGAAAGATAGTTCGTATCTGAGAACAATAGTCCGATTTGGAATTTTGGGATAGTCATATTCGGTGAGGGCTTGTGGAAGTTATCTTTTCGGACTATTGGCAATGGCACGGGCAATACCATGACATGACAAAATGTATCCGAACCTTGAAGGACTGGAGGTGAGGGCAATTATGTCCAATGGCTTCAGATGGCTGGATTATCTATGGTCGATCAAGACTTTTATGGTGTATATCCGTTAAGAGGTAAATTTCCGAATGTAAGGGAAACAAGCCCTGAACAGTTTGCAGGAAAGTGCTGAAATTCGTAAAATTATGAGGATTCTTGGCCTGTGTGACACATTACAACCTTACCCGTTTTTTTTACTTTCTTCGCCTTTGTCAAGTGAGAAGTGCATATAATACGTTCGTAAACTTGATATTAGTACTAAACACATATCTTACCTTGTATCAAGAGCATATTATCTCTCACTTCATACTCAAATCTTGACTGCCCTTGTCAAGCGAGAAATGTAAGTAGGATATTTTCAATTTCATATTAGTAAATAAACATAGTTTACCTTCTACAAGAGGATTTTTATCACTCACTTAACCCTGAGTTCTCGATTTACAATGGTTATTGTCTCATCTCATTAGGGGAAAAGAGAGTTTATTGCATTCTTGACCGTTTTATGTATCAAAGTGTCAATCCTTTTTCCATTAATATGTTTGTTTTGCATCTTATCATTTGTTATTATTTCATTGTTCCAGGAGAAACCAAAAAACCATCTACATTTGAGACATCGCTTGGACTCCAAGGGTCAGTACGAGTAAAAGTTCAGAAGCATTATCCTCTATGTATTGGTTATTAATTAATTACCTTCTGCATTAAGCTCTAGCATGTATGTTTATGTAAGTAAGGTAAGGTTTATCTGATGTGTCTCAAAATGTTAGCATACCTTGATGATTGGAAAGTTCCAGGATGGGTGTATATTGCTATTAAGGTTTGAGGGCTGCTGATTTACCCACTAGAAATGGATTTTAGTGGCCTATCTTTCACCAAACTTGTCGTGCTTGTACAAATTATTGTGTGCATATGCAAGACACCCAAAGACCCGAAAATGATTATACGAAGAAGCCTTTCCAAGCAGAATTTCGTGTGGAGTTTTGTTATCAAGCACACGAGTGGGCAACTTATTTATAATATATGCCGCAGTTAGAACACATTCTCCCTAAAACTCTATTGGTAATGAGGCTTGGAAACGTAGTGCCCGAGCCACTTCCAACAGGTGTCTATGCTTTCGTTCTACCACACCGTTTTGTTGCAGTGTGTAAGGGCACGATGTTTCTAATAAAATCTTTTTTTCTTTATAAAACCCAAACATGTAACGCGACTGGAATTCAGTTCCATTGTCGGTACGTACTCGTTTCACATTTTTGTTAAATTGCATTTTCACCATATCTCGCACAAAGATGTGAAAATTTGCCAACTTCAGATTTATTTTGCATTAAATAAACCCAAACTCCAAGACTATGATCATCAACAATAGACAAGAAACAATGAGCACCATTAAGAGAGGCATGATGATAACGACTCCAAATATCTAAATGTAGCAACTCAAAACATTCAATTGTCTTGGAAAAACTAATAGGAAAAGGTAACCTACTTTGTTTAGCACGAATGCAAGGTTCACAAAAGTGATTGGCAAGTACCTTTACTATCTAATTGTTTTATTTTTTTAATGACACCTTCTGAAGCATGACCAAGTCTTCTATGCCAAACTTTAGGCTTAACCGAAATTGACATCGCCACCCTTTTATGTTTGAACGGCTCCAAGTAATACAAACTATTACGTTCTTTACCCATCCCAATCAGGTTCCTCGAATGTAAGCCCTGTATGAGACATGTGTCCGGAAAAAACATAAATGAGCAATTCAAATCATGAGTTAATCTACTCACAGATAACAAATTGCATTTAAAATTCGGAACGTTTAATACATCTTTTAGGTTGAACCCATCTGATAAGTGGACGTTTCCAACACCTGTTACCGATACCAAATCCCCATTCGGTATTTTTACAGGGGAACTGCATTCGTTTATTTTCATTGTCTTCAACCATTTCTCATGATGTCTGATGTGCTCACTAACACCCAAATCTATAATCCAAGAATTCAGTAAATCAATCTTATCAGTCATGTTGGCCGTTGGGGGGCACGAGAACATGCTTGTTTATGTTTGTTGCTCTAATGATCTAGAGAATTTTTTCATACTCCTCTCTTGTAAGGTTGAGTATGGATGTGTCTCCATTGACCGCAGCCGCACGTGGTTGGGGTCTTGGTTTTCCGGATTGATTCTTGGACGTTGCTGCCTTTCCAATCCACCACTCTGGATATCCCACAAGCTCGAATATCTTCTTAGACACATTGAAAAGTTTATTGTAACCAACAATGTTCATTGTTGTTGGATTGAGATCATTGTTTGTTATGATTTATCTTTACAGTATATTTGTTGATATTTACCGTGCAATTGTAAAATCAGTCGAAAATAATTTGTAGTTATTTTGTTAAAATTTTCGTTTTATTGTTATCTCAAATGGTTTCGACCATTACAACTTTTAAATATTTAGTACACAACTCAAAAACTCATACTACCCAATAATGATAAAATAACACACTTAGTATACATAACATGTTATACACGTAAAAAGTCTTAATAAATGCATCAAATATCATTTATTTATAAAAATAAATGTTCGAAATCAAAAGGTCATAAAAAATTATACATTGAATTACATAATGCTTTCAGTTACACAAAATAAGTCGAACAGGTTGTAGGTTATCATTGATACTATTGTAACGTATAGAAGCTTGTTAATTACATAAAGGTCGTTGAGCAAGTCGTTATCATACAATTGGGTGTGAATGGATTTAATCTGTTTACAGTTAGTTAGGGCAGAAAGGTAGAATCTTGGGTTTCTTGAACTTGGGTATTGAGAATTGGGGTTTTTTGTTCATGAGATTGGCCAGCAGCTAGAAATCAATTCTTCTTTTAACCTGCCTCAAGCTGTCAAATGGTCAAAGGATCATCCTCAATCCCAAATAATTGGAGACCCCTCTAAAGGTGTCAAGACTAGAGCCAATGTCAATTACTTTCTATTCTCATGCTTTGTTTAAAACGAGTTAAATCATGAGATATAAATATGATCGGTTTTAAAATTAAAATTACCTGTTTTTACGAATATTTTAAAACGGTAAATTTTATCTTAAAACCATATAAGATTGTTTTTCTTATAATAATGTGCTTTTAAAATGGTTGGTTTTAATTAGCAAAAACGCTTTTAAAACAGCTAGTTTTAAATAGCAGACATGTTTTTAATAGTTAGTTTTTGCTACGAGACTTCGTTTCAGGCCACGAACTATCAAAAAGAAGCTATGGACGATGTGCACGTTTCCAGCGTTTCAGATTCTAGAAATGAAACATTATCCGGTCACAATCCGGTAAATTGCACGACGTACGTTCTTTGGCTTTTCGAATGGACGACTGCATTAGTTTGGGGCACGGGAGGGGTTTTTCTTTAGGTTCTTTCAGGTGCAAACCTACTCATCAACATAATGGAGGGCCGATGTAAATTTTTTGGAGAGTTCGTCAGGGGATTCTTCGGATGTGTCCGAACGAGGCTACCAAAGGGTACCCCCTTTGGTGTTTGGGTAAAAACTTTAGACGTCCATAACTTTTGGTACGGGAGTTCGTTTCAGGCCCACGAACTATCAAAACGAAGGTATGGACGATGTGCACGTTTCCAACATTTCAGATTCTGGAAATGAAATATTATCCGGCCACAATCTGGTAAATTGCATGATGTACGTTCTTCGGCTTTTCGAATGGACGGCTGCAGTAGTTTGGGGAACGAGAGGGGTTTTCTTTAGGTTCTTTCAGGTGCAAACCTACTCATCAATATTATGAAGGGCCCACGTAAAATTTTCAGAGAGTTCGCTAGGGGATTCTCCGGATGTGTCCGGACGAGGTTACCAAATGATACCCACAAGAACAATATTGTATTATAATATATATTGTATTATAAATATAGAGGGATGTTCATACAAGAACAACCTCATTTGTAGGAACAAAAGAATGTATTTTGAGCCACATGTTATGTGGGACCCATCATTAAATAAATCATATATGATTTAGTGGTGGGACCCACTGAATCATATATGATTTTTTATTGTGTGGGACCCACATCACATGTGATCCAGAATTGTCCCTTTGTTCTTGCAAAATGGATTTGTTCTTGTTTGAACCTTTCTCTATAAATATTTAATATGTAAATATGATATATATATATATTATATGTTATATTATATCTAATAACAGGGTTGAGGAGTATTTTGGTAAAAAGTCAGATTCCTATATCAAGGGATTTTAAAATCCCTCCTCATATTGATGGAATTGAGAATCCCTTGTTTGAAGGAATTTCATTCCCACCTCTAAATTTCAATTCCCATCCTTAAACTCAGCCAAACACAAGAATCCTTGGAATTGGATTCTAATTCATCAGATTCCCAAGGAATCAAGCGAACCAAACACATTATTTTTTTGTAAGAAAACAATGTTCTCTTTATCCCTTCAGCCGAGAAGGAAAGAGCCTAGTTTTACTATGATGACAATTTTTGACTTTTATTGTTTATATAGGTAGAATAAATTAGTTGTACTTACCCAATGATCTAATAGGAATGATTCACTACTCGATTTTCAATTTTTGGGTTTTAATCATAAGGTAGGAGAAATGGGCGAGTGGTTGAAGGCGTAACATTGAAACTACAGAAATCACTAAAATTGAATATAAAATTTGAAAACAGGAATTTGTGAACATTTAGACATAGTAGAGGACAATTTATGTAATTTAGTTTATAGGGAGAAAATAAGAAGGGGAAGAAGGAAAAAAGTCAGCAGTTTTTATATTCCATTTCTTTCGAAGAATACAGAAAAAGGGGAAAGAAGATCGTTTCCAAAGGGGAAGGAAGGAAGGGTTTACACAGAGTTTGAGATTTTCGTCGGAATTACAACGGTCTTCTTCCCATGGCGGCCATGGATGATGAGCTGCAAATATCTCCAGCTGTTCATGGGGTAACTCCAGGTAAAGATCAACAGGCGGCAGGTGTTGGCATTCTTCTTCAGATTATGATGCTCGTTCTTTCCTTCATTCTTGGCCATGTTTTAAGGCGTCATAGATTCTATTATCTCCCTGAAGCAAGTGCCTCCCTTTTGATTGGTATCATCTTTTCACCTGTTGCTTTTTACTTCAATATATGTTTCTTTATCTAACCTAGAAGATGATGATGATGATGATGATCATAATTTCATTCAAAATTGATTTTGTTAGGGTTGATTGTTGGTGGACTTGCTAATATTTCCAATACAGAAACTAGTATCAGGTTCTTCAATTGAACCTATCTCTTTCTTAGTTTGTTGATTTAACATATTAGAAACTACTAATCCATTTTTTGTGGACTGCAGGGCCTGGTTCAATTTCCATGAGGAGTTCTTCTTTCTTTTTCTCTTGCCCCCAATCATATTATATCCTTGATACACTTATTATTCTTTATTAATTATTACTATCTATTTTTCTTAATCAATCTACTACTTGTTTCTCTTGACCACTTCTGTCTACCCAATCAGGATTCAGTTTAGCACCTGTAAGTCATCATATTCATCCACTCTAGTGTTATGTAACCCCACATTCTCTTATTACATACATATATTAACAACTCATGTTGGCAGAAACCATTCTTTTCAAACTTTGGGGCCATTGTGACATTTGCAATCTTGGGAACATTTATTGCCTCCATGGTTACAGGTATCTTGGTGTAAGTATCCCGTTTACCACTGAAATAATGTCAATTTGAGTTTATATGTATCAACAAGATGAGGAAGCAACGGCTCACTAAATTCGGACTGCTGTCACATTTGATGTTACAGGTACCTTGGCGGTGCAATGTATCTCATGTACAAACTTCCATTGGTCGAATGTTTGATGTTTGGTGCTCTTATTTCTGCAACCGATCCTGTCACTGTTCTCTCCATTTTTCAGGTTGATTTTGGTCTAAAGTGATTCCCTTAGTTCATTCTCATTTGTTGGATTGATTTACAAGAATAATTTGTTAAGGTTTGTGTGTTTTTTTTTTCTTCCTAAAGATAAGATCATGGGTTTTGAAACATAATACTACAGGGGGGACTAAGATGCTTGAGAGTGGTGGTGTTTTGCATACTAAAAGGGATATAATGTATTTTTTTTTCATTGGTGACTAGGTCATGAAGGGATTGATTGCCATTTAGTATTTCCCATCAATATATGTGTATTTAATTGCGTAGGGGATGTTTACTATCCCGTCTTAACACCTCTTACTGATAGGAGTCTCTTAACCGGGTAGGAGGTGAGGCTGTCTACCAAAATGAAAAAAAATATCTGATTGTTGACTTTGCTTCTGCCAGGAGTAGGAGATAGAACTCATGCTTACCATGGTCAGCAACCAGTCTTTCCTCATTTACCCTTGCTCAATCTTTCTTTGACTAAAAACCTTCTTCTTTCCCTCCACTGACAGCAGTAATACTCTGAAGAAAGGGAAATTAGGAGAAGGCAATAGGCTTTGGAAGAAGGAGAAACATCAACATCTCTAAACAATCTTCAATAAGGAACCTTTACAAATGCTTTTATTTCTCTCGAGAATGATGAAGATTGAAAACATAAGAGAGAAAAAGGGGCACAGCTCATAAGTTAATATTTATATGAATGGTATACTTTAAAATAATGTTTAATTTAAATTCTAACTTAGGGGCATAATTGCCATTTTTATTCGGTCAACACTTAGTAGAAAACATCACCTAAACATCAATTTCAAGTTAGCAGGTAACTTGGTTAAACCTCTTATTTCAGTCAGTACCTACCAAAGAGTTTGGTAAACAATTTGGATATATTACATCTAGGCATTCCATAAGCACTTAAACATGATGTATGTAGTAGAACTGTATTGCAACTATCATGCCCCTAGTGGTGCTGACTAAATAAGTTGCAAGTCTAGTTTTTGGACTTAGGTGGTCTTCATTCTTGCAAATATGATACGTGAGGAGAACCTTCTGAGGTGTGCTTGGTTGTTAGAGGTACATATATTCTTGGAGATAAGAGATGTTACTGGATAAGTTTGACATTAGCTGAATTTAAGTGATGTTGGGTAGGGTTGTTTTTATCTCTTTCCCATTGTCTATTGTTGGGGTAATGATTGTAGTCACCATATAACTTCTTACTAGGAGCCTACTTCTGTTGGAAGGATACTAGTATGGGGATATGCGTGCATGATACTTACTAAGATCTAGAGCTTATAAAAGATTAAGAATGGGGGGGGGGGTTGCATTTATAGATGTGAATATAGACAAGTCCAAAATCAAATGGGCAATTCAGATATTAAATGTACAAGTTAAACACACAGTAAAACGTAAGACCCAAGTCTTGTCATGCTGTTACTTTTACATTGTATGTCCACATTGGTCCACACTGCTGGAGAAAACAAATTGCGTTGTCTTGTTTTTCCTCTTTTGTATTATAAGTCCATGTTTTATTATTATAGGGTTTACTTCACGAAAGTGTATCTAACTTGTCACGAAAAGTTATTGTATGTATTGTACTTACGTTTTTACCTTTTAGCGTATCAATACTTTCAAAATTGACATATTAATGTATCAGGTTACCTGCTAAGCAGGTAACCTGTAAATCATACAATTTTTGATTTTTTTTACTAACTTGGAAGAAGATGAAACCCAGATCTGATTGAACAATGATGATGATGATTATGAACACGATGATGTTTATGAACCCAGATTATGATGAATATGAAACCCATATTATGAACAAAGATAATGAAACCCATATCCAAAATCGTTTCAAATCCAAAATCTATCTAAAAATCGAGATCCAAAATGTGCATATACACTCATGAAATCGATCCAAAACCCAGAAATGATGAAGACAAAAGGCGATCCAAACGATAAAGATACAATCATGAAATCGATGGAGAAGATGAAGTTCTAGGGTTTTTCCCCTTTTTTTTCAATTTAACGTCGTTTTGCACTTGGGAGGGTTTCTAGACCCGATTTTTCGAATCAAATCCATGGGGTGGGGTCGATTTTGGTTCCTAATCCTCCTTATTGCTTCAATTTCATGGTTTAATCCATTCTTGGTGACGAATTTGGAGTTTTTCAAAAAATTGCGGTTTTGCGATTTTTTCAAATCTGGACTAATTTTGCTTCAATTTGTTGGATTTTTGGGTTGATTATCAGTCGATTTCATCTCCTAATACTTCCTATTCAATCAATTTCATTTGTTTCATTTCACTTGACCTTCAATTTTGAGTGTGCATCCGGTTCAAACAAGAACCCTAGGATTTTGATTTTGGGGCTTTTGATTTTTAGGGATTTTGATTTTTGATTTTAGGGTTCTTGGATTATAACCTAGGTTGAAGATTACTCCTTATAAATCTTAGTTATTATTTGGGTTGATTTTGATTTTGGTAAACAATTCCAGATTTTGGGTTAGGGTTTCTTCATGTTCATGTTCATCATCATCTTCATGTTCATGTTCATCATCATCTTCATGTTCTTAATCTGGATTAATTTGTTGATATGGCAATTTTAGAAAATCAAAAATTGTAAGATTTACAGGTTACCTGCTAAGCAGGTAACCTGATACATTAATATGTCAATTTTGAAAGTATTGATACGCTAAAAGGTAAAAACGTAAGTACAATACATACAATAACTTTTCGTGACAAGTTGGATACACTTTTATGAAGTAAACCCATTATTATAATATTAAAGCCTTTGTGTCTATTGTCTAATTTTGCAAATTGTGAATTTCATCTTTTGTAAAAAGACAATTCTTTTTGCACATCCCCATTCGCACATCTTTGTGAAATTGTGGTTGATGATTCAGCCTTTTATGTTCACAGAAACATCTGGTGAACATCCCTCTTTGACCCTAAGGCCTAAAGCACTCAATATGGGGGATTCAGCACCCTACTTTCCTAGATACCTGATGATTACCTATGATGGTTTTATGGATTTAGTCACTTCTTTCTAGTTTTTTAGCTCAGGCTATTGTGGGCAAGGATCCTAAGGTTAATGTTGTGAGGTGGCAACACATGTTTGCAAAAAGCATCACAAGGATGTATCGTGTATTTTACAGGCTCTAGGATGTTATATTTTCTCAGTTTCTTTTAAGTAATGTATGTCTTCTAGACTGAAAAAATCATTACAAAGCGTTTTAGCTTACATATACGGATGCACAAAGCTTTATGCTATTTCTGCTGTCAATGTTCCTTCTCCAGATTCTACGAGACTTTCTTGTTTACGCAACATCTTAGTCCAGATTTCATGTGTTAAGCATATCTCTTATAAAACTGTCAATGGACTTGGGTCTTTACTTAATGGTTTAAACAACGCTTTTGCCATGTAAACATCACACATTTGCATCGTCATTGACCCCCTATATAGCGCTGAGCAACAAGTTATTTGGAAACGTCTTTATGGACCGTCTATTCTTCTTCAGTTGTATATGACCATATTTACTACGGAAATTGCAGGAGCTTGGCACAGACACAAATCTCTATGCATTGGTTTTTGGTGAATCAGTTTTGAATGATGCAGTAAGCTTGACTTTTATTTCAGCTATTGTAGTCTTATATTATGCTGTGATATTCATAGTTAAATCGATTTTATTTGCTTTGGTGTATGTTCTTTTCATATGTTGGACAAATTCGAAGATGGCAATTTCTCTATACAGGTTTGCTTATAACACTTATACTTTTAATGTGCAGTGAGACACATTTATATTATATAATTACAAAAAAATTAATACATGACTTGATGGAATGCATTTTTTAGGACAATGTCATTGGTGAAGAGTCATTCTTCATCAAATGAAAACTTCTTCCTGATAGTTGTCAGGTTTCTTGAGACTTTTGTTGGTTCCATGTCAGCAGGTTAGTTAACTTAGATTTATTGCTTTGTTGCTATAAACAATTGCAAACTGTTTATGTATGTTTTTATTTCCAGTGATACGAAAAGGCTATTTTTTCTTTACTAGGGTTATAAAGTCAAAAGATTAAGATCAAGGTAGCATGCGAGTGTTAAAGGCCTTTATGAAACTAATCAAATCGAACTTGAGCTGTCACATACTTTATCGAAATCTCCAACAAACTGACCTTGCTGTCAATAGTTGTCGCAAGTGCTTATACTGACTTGTACAAAATGAAAATAAGTAAAAATTGTTAACACCTTGGCCTCAGTTGTATTATCATGGACCAAGACAAAGAGTTTGTTAATATGTCAAGTTATTAATAAAGAATAATAGCAAAAGTTCTGTCATTGAATATTGTGCTTATGTTAAGACACTCCATTCTCATATGCTTAATAGTTAATATCTTTGCTTAATGCTTATGGGTGGTTGGTAGTTTATGTTGCAAATTGGGACATAACTACATGAATCTTCATGGGCATGTAGTCCTTAGCTCAATATCGTTGGTGGACACCATAACTTGGAAGGAGTTCAATGTGATTAATTCCAAGTTTTTGAGTTTCACCTTGAGGACAAGGTGAATGTTGAGAAGGGGGAGGGGGAGGGGGAGGGGAAGGTATCAACATCAATGTTTAGTATATCTATCACATCAATACAAAATCTATCGAACAATGTGTGTTATTTTTGGCATTGTTACTTATCGTTTTATTAAGAACACTCTGATCATGTCTTCTTTGTGCCACAGGTGTTGGAGTTGGATTCACATCTGCTTTGATATCCTTTTTGTGGTGATCATTGTTCAGAAATTATGTACATTTTTTCTCTTTTATGTAAACCTTAACTGCAGGAACCTATTCAAGTATGCAGGTTTGGACATAGATAAGTAAGTGCTTATCGTAATGCTTTTATGGAAGTTATGTTTTATCTTGCACTTGTACTGAATGTGGAACATGTCATGCATCATTTTCAGTCTACAAAACTTGGAATGCTGTCTGTTTGTCCTTTTCCCATACTTCTCGTAAGCTCACTACGTATTATCTTAACTTTATTCTGTTGAATGTACTCTCTCTATGTGATCAATAACAATATCAACTCCAGGTACATGTTAGCAGAAGGGCTTGGCCTCTCTGGTATTGTGTCAATTTTGTTCACCGGAATGGTTAGTGAATATATATATATAGTTTTGGCTGCACAGATCTCCATTTCAGTTTTCAATAGGGTTCTTAGAGAAAATGTTTGTGCCTTTTTTGGGGTAGGTCATGAAGCATTATTCCTTCTCGAACTTGTCAGAAAATTCCCAGAGATTTGTAGCTGCGTTCTTTCATTTGATATCATCTTTAGCGGAGACATTTGTGTAAGGATGCCTCTTTAGTTCATCTTTCTAGTGTATAGTTCCTACACATTTATTATATTCGAGTATAACCTACTATCTACTCATTTTGTTACTCTTGCAGATTCATATACATGGGTTTTGATATTGCTATGGAGCAACATAGCTGGTCCCATGTGGGATTCATCTTCTTTTCTATTGTATCCTTGAGCTATTAGTCAAAATGCTATTGGTTTACTGAAGAAGCTTACAGTTTCAGTTTTCTTTAACTTGCTCCTTGATTGTCCCAGATATTTATCGGATTAGCTAGGTATGCTTAATTTGTCATCCGAACATTCGATTATTGACTTTATTATTTTAGGAATTAAGTTCATGATTTTCTTTTCATGTTTGCTTGATCTCTTTATCGAGGAAATTGTTCCAACACTATACAAAAAAATTACAGATTGAATTTGTGTCTTGTGTAGGGCGGCAAACGTCTTCACTTGTGCATATTTGTTGAACTTGGTTCGACCTGCACAACGACAAATACCTGTAAAACATCAGAAAGCACTTTGGTACAGTGGTAAGCAGAGAAATGGTTTAGTTTTGGCAAGATAGATATCACTGCATTGTTAGAGAAGTTGAACAAAATTATGAATCAGGACTTAGAGGGGCAATGGCTTTTGCCCTAGCTTTGCAATCGGTTCATGAACTCCCCGAGGGACACGGTCAGACGATATTTACTGCAACCACCGCAATAGTTGTCTTAACGGTAGGCAAACTGATTTTCATTTGACATATTATTAATGAATTTAATGGACTATCACGTTACTTTTATGGGTATGTATGAATGCATGTTATATTCTTGTCGTAACTGCAGTAATGTTCTTCTTTATTTATATACACTCTTACAAAAATAAACTAAACCTATTGCCAAAATGGATTATGATTGGTGGAATCTTGGTTTGCAAAGTTTGCACAAATTACACAGTTTGCAAAATAAGGGACTCTATATATATATATATATATATATATATATATATATATATGCAAATTTCATCCTTGATCTGTCTTGGTGCTGCTCTATGGTATGGTTCATCCATATGAAAAGAAGAATGCTGGAATGGTTGAATGAACCATCTTGTTAAGAAACATCTAGTATATCTCTTTCCCTTGATCACTTGATGCTAAATTTTCACCTTTATTTTCACTTGCTCACCAACGTAAATTTCTCTACTATTATTATCTCTTGTCATTCGGGTTGGCTACCTATTCGTCATCAGGAGGAGGGAGGGGGGGGGGGGGGGAGTTTTTAGGGTTTTAGTTATCGGAATTTTGATAAAAGAACTCCAACTATCCTCGTACACCTTAGTACGCCCCGACTTGAATAGTGTGTCTCATTCATGCAAGGTGTATGTCTCAATATCAACGAAGAGGCACGGTGTCAAGTACCGCTAGAAGGTTCTTTAAAAATCTAAAACAGTCCGGATCAGTCAAGAGGATGGAGGAACCCTGTAGAAGATTCTAGAGTATCCAAAAAGTTCAAGTAAATATTTTCTGGGGTAGAGAATATACCCTTGTGTGATAAGGCCACCTCTATTGCCGCCTAGGAAGCATTTGAGAATCCTTAGGTCCTCCCTTGGAAGTTTTTTCTAAATGTAGAGTGTTGCAATTCCCACTGTATCTTCTCTTGTAAAAACAATGTTATCTACATAAAACACTATTCCAATTCTTTCTAGTGTCTTACAACCTTAGGGAAGTGAGAAAAATCGGTCTCTAGTTGTTTCTAGTGCCTTGCAGCCTTATGCTATTCCAATTGTTTCTGCAAACGTCAGACTTTTGAGGTCTCCTTGAGTAAATGTAAAAGACTGGCTGTTGCATACTTACTTCCTTCTTATTAGAGACATTAAGGATACATCAGAAGTATTAATGCAGAAAAGGGAAACCTAAACCGACTAGTACAACAAGGAAACGCAATCAAACGAATACTAGGAAACAATAAAAACTCTAAGGAAAAGATACAATATCTCTAGGAAATATTCTAAAAATAGATCAGTATTTTAACACTCTCCCTCAAGTTGAGTCATAGATGTTGTGCACACCCAGCTTGAAATTGAATTCTTCAAAGCTTGTCCTAGGAAGTGCCTTTGTTAGGACTTAGGATATAGCCAATCTTCCTTTTTGTAGGATGAAGTTGAGTTGAATGGCCTTTGAGTTCATTTTTTCATAGATGAAATGTCAGACTATTTCAAAATGTTTGGTCCTTTCATGATGGACCGAATTCTTGGTGATCTTTATAGCAGCTTATTCAGTAGCCTTCTTATCTACATTCCTTCACATATTCCCAATGTTAGTACTCGATATCCTGACTCAACAATGCTTCTTGAGACCACAGG
This sequence comes from Centaurea solstitialis, assembly GCA_030169165.1. Lineage (NCBI taxonomy): Eukaryota > Viridiplantae > Streptophyta > Magnoliopsida > Asterales > Asteraceae > Centaurea > Centaurea solstitialis. Next base: position 87,706,771 of record CM058041.1, read on the forward strand.
TCTTTTGTGCTATGCCAAGTTACCATAGGTGTAATAATCACTGGTCGATCTCCCTTCTGTTAGCTCTCCGGCCCAACTAACATCTGTGACCTCTTAAGTGTTCGCTGCCATATTTTCTGAAGTGCAAAGCGGGTCCCAGTGTCATTTTTAAATAACGTAGAATGTGATAGACTGCTTCAAAGTGCTCCTCACATGTTACTAAGTTTCAGAAAAGACCAAAATAGGACTCTTGCAACCTCTGTACTTGTAGTCAACGGTATAAAGTAGTGGTGCAACCTGTGCTCTTGTGCAAAATCGAGTTACCTTCTTGGATTTGGTTAAGTAAATATATCTGCTACATGTAAACGTTTTATGTATGTCAGTATGTGAGGTGATTAATCATTGTATTTTTTTACCTCGAAGTCCCTGTTTCAATTCCTACCATATTACACTTCAAAGTTTTAGTTTCATTATCTTCTGGCAACTTATAATTTATAAATGTGAACATGAGTTCAGCAAAATGCAAAGGGTATATATTGCTTCCTTTCTTTGGATCTTCAAGCTTGCAGAATTAGCCTGCGTGCTTTGTATTTTGTGATCCCCTTGGGTTCTTTTCCTGTTTTAGTAATATGGCCTTTCAAAAGAAATACAACCAAATAAAAACTTCAACAACCAACAAAAATTTAACAGCATCATTGGATCAAGTTAGCCACATATCATGGTTGGTTGACTTGGTTCTATATCCATCTCTCTATCGAGCTATAAACTGGCTGCTTTTCTTTTTGCCTTCACCAGAAAAGTCACTTTATACACTTCAAGAACCTTTGTTGGTAACTCAAATTTTATAATTACTCTACAGTGTTGTACATTTCAGTAAGCACGTTATATGACCACTTGATTGAGGTAACTGTTAATGGCATCTAATTTTTTTTTTTGCAATGATTTGTATGTACAAGCTTATTGGGTATTTTTTGTTAATAAAAGCTTATCAATATTTTACTATAAACTGTTTGGTGATCCCATGCTATAACAATCCTTCGTCCACCTCCTGGTAAGTCAAAGTCATACCCTATCATATGTGAACCCTTTTATACCCTTGATGAACTGTATGTAGCACCCTGTATTGCCAAATGGCACCCATACAACTACTTCCTAGGTTAGTAATATTTTGTTATCGTTCTACTCTTGTTATGTGTTTATCTTCCCAAACTGTGGCTTGTATTCAGGGGTCCTACAATTGATTGTGCACACTCTTTGGACCATATATCTCTACAAGTGTTCTGACTAACATCATCTTCAACCTTTCCCTTTCAAGTTACTTTTTTTTTCTGACTTTGCTTTTAAGAGTTGATTACATTGTTGCATCTCTTTTAATTAAACTGTAATAAGTTCTCATTGGAATACACTAAAAGGAAAACTAGATTATACTAACCTCAACCACTTTGTGATCTATATGTGACAATGTTTCTCATTAATCCTGTAGGAAAGTATATTAGGTTTGTCTTTAGCTGCTTGAAGATCGATCAGCTTCTAACATGGTATTTAATAATTCAGGTCTTACTTATTGGAGGCTCAACAGGTACTATGCTCGAAGCCTTGCAAGTTGTTGGAGATACTCATGAAGGCCACTTGACTGATGTGAGTATTTCTTTTGATATCCAATCCAAATATATAGATAGTTAATATCATCATAGTTTATTAGCAAGGATTGTTTTGGATTGGTTACTATTTGTTAGGGATAAAACAGTAGTTGGAGGTAGGCTGGTTCTTAACCTGTCCTAAAAAGGTTGGTTCTTAACCTGTCCTAAAAAGACTGGTTCTTTGAAATTATTTTTTAGCCTCTTTCAGGCTTTCTGTGTCGGCCCAGTCGACTCACTTTTTACTATATATATGTGCTTTGAAATAAAAAAAATGATGTTCTCTGAATCCCATTTTATATGGTATCTGAGTTCTGGCAATACGATGTCAATAATGAACCTATATTAGAAACAATGTAATAAAGTTTTCAAGCCTTTTGCCATTTCAGTTCATACTCCTCTTTATGATATTTGGTAATTTTTTTCCTACTAATCTATTTTATGGTTTGTAAATATATTTGTATGTATGTATATTTTGGTGTGATATCATATCAATATAGATTTTCCAAAACTTTTCAGTAAAATTCTTCCTCACTAATCTATTTTATTACACGGGTCAATCTTGCTGTCAAATTCTCTCTCACAAAACCAAAGAAGTTATCCATTTGGATTAGGATTCTATTCACATCAACAGTTTTTTCAGATGAAGAATGATTATGTTATGTTCTGGTGCCAAGAATGCTTCTAGATTGTATTTTTGACACATCTTCAGAAGACAACACTAGTGCTGATACTTTTTTTGACTCATAATTGTACATGTTCTCCCTATGAACTCATGGCATAAAATTTTTACTTTTTCCCCAATGGTACTGTTTTGTTTTATCAGTAGAAAGATAGAAGTTGATGCATCTAAGTTTTTGAAGTACCTGAATCATTCGCTGATAAACTTAACGGCTGTTGGCATCAATAAGATGATAATTGGCATCTATGTCTAAATTGTTTCTCTTCATTTGGCTTCAGAGTTACGAATCTAACATCGGTTACGTGGCTCCTTATGACGGAGAGTCAACATCTGGGAACAGACTAAAGATGAGACTTAAAGAATTTCACAGAAGGTTGTAACACCTCTTTGTATATATACATATATATATATATATATATAATATCATTTTCACTTCTTTTTCTAATAGTTTTGATTTCTTGGAAGCAGTGCGGCATCTTTCCGGCATTAGATAGGAACTACCTTACACCCTTCTTCACAACTCAAACTGGAGATAGGGATGACAATGACGATAGCCATGGTAAGAGTGCTTAGCCTGCCAAAGATTTTTGTTTTCATTATGTCATTGTTACTACATCCTTCTTGTCCTTGTCTCTGTGTGGTGTGTGTGTGTGTGTGTGTGTTGTGTGTGTGTGTGTGTGTGTGTCTTTCTTGTCCTAATAAATAGCCAATTTTTAATGCTATGCTCTTGGAGGTTGGTCTTGCATTGAAAGGGCCTTTAGCCTAGTGGTATATGGGCGTTCGACCTCCATGGACTTTAGAGGTTCAAACCGTGAGGAGCGTGTGAGTTTATGAATCCATATCTCCTTTGATTTTTTGATCAACGGCATGATTATTTACACGTTTACACATTTTGTGGTTTACAAACGAACCTCCCTCTTACACTTAAAAGAATAGATTTGGCTAATATGTAGTTGCAATTACTGTTGTTAGATCACTTGTTCATTTTGTGAAGCACTGCCTTAAGTTGCTCCTCCAAATTGATGATAGCAAGTAGAGAATGGTTTAGTAGCCCACTTCTTTACTCTAATAATTGTCTTTATGTTGTACTACCTTGTTTTACTTTCTTGAATTTTTGTTTGGATGTTGCCCATTTGAAATGTGTGTGAAGACCAAGGAGGAATTGCAGCGCTAATTTCTTGCCGAAGAAGAACCATGTAGAACTCTGGCATTGGCATACTTTTCTAAGATTTAGATTTTGCTGCAAATCTGTGATCTTGAATGCTATTCATTACTAATCTTAGTTGGAATGATGTATGCTCCACTCTCTGGGTAGAGTTTATGTGTAGCTTTCGAGTGCGTTTTGGTTTGGTTTGGTGTAATTTATCTTTGAACTAAACTAACATTTGAAAGTTTGATTCTCAGCGGAAGATTCGTTGTTGAGGTCTAGAAGAGAAGGTTTCCATTAGCTAGCATATATTTGAAGATGGAATCAAGTAAATGAATTCTGCATCTCAGCTGGTAATCAATCTCATGTGCATCCTAAGAAAGTGTTAGGTCTAGGCAGATACGATACGATACGATTAGTATACAAGTTTTGTACATGATTAAAGTACATCAAAAGGGGAGTTGGAGATGTTATTACTTGCATGACTGACAATTGCTTAGTTTTAGAGTTCATTCAAGTTTTCTTGTTGGGTTATTAGTTGACTTTATCTTGTACTTATTTTCTTCTGCTAGATGACCTACCAATCCGTTTTGGTGAATATCTTGACTTTATCTTGTACTTTTTACTTCAACTAGTCTTTGATTTTGTTGAAGGCATTTTTATTGCTAGAACAATACGATTAGTTACAAGACTTTTACAAGTAAAAAATATATCCATATCTATTCTGAAGTATGAGCTATATATCAAATTCCAACTATAAACTATTTGTAGAATCTTTTGATGATGAACTATGAATCCAACGTGATAAGAGTACTCTTTATTAGATTCCTACAAAGTATCACAGAGAGGGGTTATAGATCTGATCACTATATCCTCACATACTTTTTTGTAAGACGGGTTCGGATGATAGATTTTTTTGAGCTTAGATCCGATTGGTGTTATACATGGAATGTGCTCTTCTTGAAGGCAAATGATAAAAGAATATGTTTCTTAAGTGTTTTGGTCATGGTATTTGTGTTTTTCACAAACAAGCACCAACAACAATTCAAGGTGAAAAGCATATACGAAAATAATGGAAATCAAATGGTCCTATTTGTTTCATGAAGTTCTCTACTTTAAACGAGAACTTTAAGAAGATCATCACTGGTCTCTATTGCCACATTTTGGAGACGATGAAATTGTAGTGATTGAAGGAGAAAGATCTAGAGAAGAAGCTAGTATTTTCGTCGGCTGGAATTGGTAGGTTTATTTTCTAAGGGTGGTATCGGTCCCTACATATCTAGGTTTCACTCTAATTAATACACACACATACTTATATAGGGCCAGGTTTAAATGGAAACTCAAATTTGATTATAAACGTGAGCACAGCCGATGGCGTGTCACGTATAGGGTCGTTCCTGATGTCAAAATCTAAATGTGAACCATTTGGGTTGTGGCGTATCGGTAAAGCTTCGAAGATGTAGTGGAAGATCTCATCCACCTTAGGTTCAAACCTAGGCGCCGCCAAAGCCCTAATAGCCATGGAGATTCACCTCCAAGCCATTTATGGTTGCCTAGGGAATTAGGCGGTACGCGTAAGCTAGCCTGAAAACCTAGGGTTATAAAAAAAACCTAAATATGATTTTATATATTTTCAGTTATTTTATTTATTAAACTTTTTATTGTTAAATTCAACATTAAATTCTTTTCGTTTAGCATATTCATTGAAGTAGAAGATAACTATAAACAAGATTTAAATAAAAAAATGTTATTTATATGGTAAATTCATAAATCAAGATTTATTAAGAACTTATTTTCAATCAAAATTAAACTTAAAACATTTAATCAATCTTGATCTTGAGACATACTCGATTATTTAAAAAAAGAATGAAAATGTTTAACAAAATATATATAATAGTTAATTACAATCATACAAAATTTAAATACCATTAAATAATCAAACAGAATAAAAAATTATTAGAATATAATCAATAAAAGCTATAAATAAATAAGGAAAAACGTTTAATATTTACTTATAGATTAAAATTTGTACTCTAAAGATGGAAAGTTGAGACTTAATTTGCATCTTATAGGTAAAAACACCTAAGAAAAGCATTGCAAATTTACGAAAGCAACAAAAAAGAAAAATGAAAATTTAGAATTTTGGCTTTTCAAAGCTAATTTATATAAATAAATAATAGATAGATAAAAACTAAAAAACAATTAATTAGTTTTATATAATTAAATTATCTTGAAGATTAGAAACTTTTATATAATTTAAAATTTTAATGTATAATTGAGTTATTTTAAAAAGAAAAACTGAAAAAAGTAAAATACAAGTAACATATAATTTACTTAAAATAAAAAGAATTTGTTGAAGCTAATGAAAAATATATATAATTTAAAGTTTTAATGTATAATTGAGTTATTCTAAAAAGTAAAAAATGAAAAATAAGTCATAAGTAACATATAATTTACTTGAAAAGGGCCGATTGTATGAAAAAATAACATACTTTGTTCTTATTTTTATTTAAGTAATATATTTTTAAAACTTTCACTTTAAGATTTAAGATGAAAAGTTTCAATCATTTAAATACTTGAATGACATGTTTAACCTTTAATCGATTACCATGCCAAGGAAATAATAAAAAAATATGAAATAGAAAAATGCCTTATTTCAACAAACACATTTAATAGAGATAGTGATAAAAGATCACTTTCAAAGCAAAATAAGAACCATAAAGACATTTTTGGAGTTATCAAAGTTTTGATTCCACTTTCAAACTCTTCACTAAACGACAAGGACCAAAAATTAGAGCTTACTTTATATATTTTAATTAAATACAATTAATGGTAAAATAACCAAAATACTTTTTATGTAAGAGGCATGTGATGGAGTTAATAGGAGGGACTTATTTGGGATTCAAAATATAAATCAAAGATAAAGAATGGACCAAAAGTGTAATTCAACCTCTTCAAATATTATTGGGGCAAAAGATTAATAAAAGCGAGCATGGAAGAAACTCAATTTAGGGCTTTGTTTGAGAAGAAAATAAAGGCAATAAAAACCACAAGGCGTGTGGCATAGTGGTAAAGTGTGCGGTGAATGTGGATGATATCGCATTTACTCTAGGTTTGAATTCCTTCATACACATCTTGTGGCCAAACTTAATCTCGAATTTTTATTTCTAAATTACCAATCTTGTAACTAGACTTAGGCTATGTTTGGCAAGCGTAGCTTATAAGCTAGCTGGTAGCTGATAAGCTAGCGGATAGCTGATAAGCTAGCTGTTGATTGATAAGCTTGCTAGTAGCTGATAAGCTAGCCGTTGAACAAATTATGTTTGGCAAAAACTAGCTTATGAGTATGTAAAATGACCAAAAGGGGTATATTTGAATTTAATAATTAATATTAATAAGGGTATAATTGGAAAAAGCTACAATAAGCTCCTCATAAGCTACTCAAAGTAGCGTTTTAAAAAGCTAGCTTATAAGCTAGCTTTCTGGTACATGTTTGGATGGACTAGCTTATAAGCTAGCTTATAAGCTAGCTTATGCTTGCCAAACAAAGCCTTAGTCTCGGACAACCAAATTTTTATTGCCTAAATGAATCTCGTAAAAAGAAGGCAATAAAAAAGACAAACATTGTTTAAAAGAAGATATTAGATATGTTAATTATACTACTTCCCAACCGTTGGTTTGGTTTGGTCCATTTAAAAAGAGATTAAGCAACGGCTACTTTCTGTCTTTCTCCATCTTCTTCTTCTTCCATCTCTCTCATCTCATCTCATCTCATCTTCAGTTACCATTTCCATGGCGGCGCCTGTTGAACATGGTGGTGCTCCTCCTCCTCTGCCTAACCGTCGTCCGAGAGTCAGAGAGGTCAGCTCCAGATTCATGTCTCCATCTCCTTCTCCATCTGCAGCTGGAGATCTCCATTCTTTATCCATGAAATCCCCCATTTCCAGATCTAATAAGCACACCACCATCTCAACAACAGCAACTCCAAAGCCCTTCCAACGACGTATCTTGCTACGCAGCAGCATCAGCAGCCAAGAACACGATGAGAACATCCCCGATATCACTCTTCGGAGCTTCGATAATACTAGTAATAATACCCCTTTCCACCACGCTACTAAACCTGAAACCCTAAGAAAACAACAACAACAGCAGCGTTCTGTGATGAAGCTGTTCAAAGAGAACGGAGGAGATCAGAATCAGGTCTCGAAATCAACAACTTCTCTTCTAAAGCCTTCTTCCAGATCCGATACGCCAATAGATAGGGTTGTTCCTTCGAGATTCAGAATCCCACACCAGCGTCATCAATCGGTAACTACTGATGCTGCTAAGCTCTTGCAATCCAATGGTTTATCCTTCTCCTCATCTGATTCCAGTAGTAGTAATGATACAGGAGGAGTGAATGAATTGGAGTCAACCATTCAAGGGGGTTCATGCCCTAATTCACCTCTCTCCTCCCAAAATTGGGATTCTAGGTCATCAATGGCGGAAGAAGATACTTTATCTACCAGATTACTGGTTAGAAACAACAACTGTCAAACATCATCCAAGATCTCCTCCTCTACGCCTTCTTCGCTTTGCTCTCGATCTCTTAATCTGCCGCCGATGTCTGCTAGTCAGAGTTCATTCAAAAGCAGCGATAGAACTACAACTTCTCTAAGTGTGGAAAGCCGTAGCCTGCCTCCACAGCCAGGTAGTGTGAAAGTTGGAGTTGATTCGAGGAAGGGAAGGAGACCTAATTCTTCACAAGAAGACGCCCATTCTTTGAAATTGCTTCATAATCATTTCCTGATGTGGAGATTTGCCAATGCTAAAGCACAAGTGTCTATGGATGCCCAGAGAACACAAATGGAGGTTTGTCTATACCCATGTTATGTTAGTGCATATTGTCAAATAAATGTGTAATTACTCATCATGTGGTAGTGAAAAATTGATGATAATTATGAGTATGTGGGTTGTGCTAGAGGGTCATATATGAAACATGATTTTACCCAATTATGTCTTTTGAGGTTTAGCTTAATTACAATGTTGTAGGTTTTTACTGTTCTAGCTAATTTGGTACTTCCTGTATCCTACTTTTGGAGAATGAATCTGTTTGGTGAATTTCATATGCTATTTTGTCATTTTAGAACATTTTGTTGTGTTAGTTAGGCTGTGTTTGGCAAACTAGCTGATAAGCTAGCTCTTGATAAGCTAGTTAGTAGCTCATAAACTATCTTATGAACGAATTATGTTTGTCAAACTAGCTGATAAGCTAGCTTATGAACAAGTTATGTTTGGCAAAAACTAGCTAATGAGTATGTAAAATGACCGAAACGGGTATCTTTGAGTTTAATAATTAATATTAATATAGGTATGATTAGAAAAAGCTATAAAAAGCTCCCAAAATGCTACTCTAAGTAGCGTTTCAATAAGCTAGCTTATTGTACATGTTTGGATGGACTAGCTTATATTTTTGCTATACACAGTCTTAGTAAGAGTTTAATATGATAAAAAAATTTATGTGTGTGTGTCTGTGTATATATATATATATATTATATTTATTACTTGTCCCGTCAATCAATAGCCATATATTGGAACGTGCCTGATGAGTACATAAAGAATCTTTTTTATGAAGGTATTCATGATCTAATTGGTATATAGAGGAAAGTTATTTTACAACCAATATGAAGTTATTCTTACCTAAAATGCATTAAAGGCATAAACTAACATGGGATGTATTGTGTTTCATGAAAGTATCTTGGGAAAGTCATCTCATTCATGAAACAATAAGCATTCCATGTTTGTCTATGCATTTAATGAAAATGTTATGCATTACATGTAAAATTATTGCATAAAATTAACAATCATTGATGAATCAAGTAATTAATCATAATGAATAGGCTAAAATGAATGGTTTAGATGAAGGTTGTACAGGTTGTAACCTTTTACTGGGTTGTAAAATAACTTTCCTCTATATACATGTATATATATTTGCCATCATAAATCTTCAAAAGCATTTGAAAGGAGCCATGATGAAATGTTTATCTGGTTTGCATTATCAATATCAAAGAATTGTTCCTATTATTAGACAATTGCATAGTAACAATTTATTTATTTTTATTAAAGCACCAACCATCATTCTGTATTTATCTTTGACATAATGTTTAAAGAAGTCTGTTTCTCTCCTTGTGTAGAATCAGTTTTTCTCCCTTGGAGCTGATATCTCTCGTCTACGCGATGCTGTCAAGAGGAAACAAGTCGAACTTGCCGTGCTACAACAAATAAATGCACTTTCCACCATTCTTGATGCTCAGGTAAGGCTCTTATCTTATATATAGTTTTCCTTCTGCTCCAACAACAGTCCAATTCAGACTTTTGTTCAAGAAAAATACTTTGGACATCTCCTTTGTGAATACATTTGCTATTAGATGATAGAGATCAATGAGTAACTAGTACTTGTGTTCACTGTGCATTTCATACCCTTTTGAGCTACACTTTGTTTCTCTGCTTCCTGCCACTTATAATTAAAACAATTTTGTTTGACTTCAAATCTTTTGTTTGATAATTTAGATGCCATATCTTGATGAATGGTCTGCTTTGGAGGAAGATTACGCGTGTTCCTTGTCTGGAGCAACAAATGCTTTGACCAACTCCTTGCTTCGGCTTCCTGTAAGTGGGAATGTTCAGGTAAACACCCCAAACCTACTTTCTTCTCTCTCTGTTTTTATTTTGTCGATATGTTTTCTGATGACAAATATGTGATTTTGTGGCAGGTTAACATAAAAGAAGCAGCAGAGGCTTTGGATTCATCAGTAAAAACTATGGACACTATAGTTCACGACATCCAAAGATTTCTGCCTAAGGTAATAATAATGCAAATAGGATACATGAGTGTGTGATCTCTCAACACACTAAGCAACTTAGGTGATGTTTGTTCTTTTGATTTCATATTTAAAAAATAAGAAATGGATGGTGCACCTCTTTAAAGTTCAGAGGATGGTAAGAGGTTTTCAGACCTTTTCTTAAAAATAAAACAAACGGTGTTAAGTTTGCAAACCTCTTAATTTTCAGACTTGAGGTTTTAAGAGGTAACTTAAGTTTGCAAACCTCTTATTCTGGTGTTATCTGTTTTTACCTCTTACCATGTTACGTTGTCCTCTTTCTTTCTATCTTTCTACTAAATTCATGCAATGACTACAACCTCAGTGTTGTTTATTAGTCTCATTTCAGAACTGTTTCTAATAAAAATTGTTAGATAACATATCTCTTGTTCAAATGGAGTCATGGCATACATAGATCAGGCTTAAAAGATGTAATTCTTGCTATTGACCCAAGTTAGCCTATCTACAACTCCTTACATGTCTAAGTATTGACCCAAAGATGCTTCACTATAAGAGCTAAGGAAGGATGCATATTTGTGAACAAAAATCTTCAATATACATAAATCTGTGTAGTAATTACAGACTGTTGTGTAATTGGAATGCAGGCAGAAGAAATGGATGTTTTGATGTCAGAGTTAGCAACCATTGCTGATGTAGAAAAAACATTGGTTGAGGAATGTGGTAATATTTTGGCAAACACACACACATACCAGGTGGAAGACTGCAGTTTACGGGGACATCTAATGCAATTATGTTGTGCCAACCGATTCTAAAACAGTTTGTCCACGATGCCATCATAGTTGGATTTTTGTTCCTTTTTAAGAAAAAATCTCTTTTTTAAAGGTCTGCATAGAGAGAATAAGAGATTTGTTTGTTGTATTCAATATCTTATAATAAAATGATTGGAGTGGAAATGACTTTACATGTATAGCATGCATAACTTGAGGGTGTGCAATCTCAACCAAACATTAAGTTACCCCTTCAATCATACTTAATCTGTAATAGTAAAACAGCAAACTAAGCTGGATAATTTATCTTGTAAAAACTAACCACAACCCCAAACAAGAATGCTCTTGTCTAATTTCTATGATGATGTGGTTGTTAACCAGTTGTGCACAGTTCATTAGGATGCAGATGACCCATGAAATAAAACAAGCATCATGATCAATAGAAGGATAGCACTCAAGAACAACCCTAGATGAAATCGGTTTAAAACCCTGGTGTGTTTACTAACGTCTTAATCACCTTGATGGGTAAAATAACTTATTCGCACAGACATTTGAGGGGTAACTTACGACTTTATGACTCATGCGGTTTACTTTATAGCCCGTGTTATGTTAGCTTAGTCTGTCGGAAAACAAAGAGCTTGCTTTCCATAAGTCATATTTTAACCCTAATCAGCCTAGGTATCACGAAATTCAATCGAGGATAATCTCAAGTCATATTTCAGTATAGTGCCGGGTAACAAGCATTACCGTTTTACTGGGTCAACCGAAGACCGACTTATCTTGGAACCTGAATTCCTAAATCCGGACCCAACATAAATCATAAACTCAAACTAATTAAAAACCGAACAATACATGTCTAAACATGGGCGGCGGAGTCACATGGAGGCCAGAAGCAGCCTTGGAAGTTGGATCCCTCTCAACTTTTTTTTTCTTTTTAAAAGTTATATAAAGACAACCCATGTTAATGAGAGTAAGCTCATAAAATTTCTAATCGGGCCCTCTCTAAACTAATGGATAAATATAGTTCACACTCAATGAAATTGAATAATACTTATTTTAAATTCACTATTTCACATTATGTATTATTTTTTATGTATACATATTGTAATATGGATAAATAGAGGGACAATCAAATACACACTAATTAATTCATATACACTTACACACCAATAATATCCCTTGAAAATCAATAGAATTTTTGTATTTTCAAATTCCTTCCAAATTATGAAACTAATTAGAAGCTAATTTCTAAACTTAACATTTTACACCCTAATATTATGCACCATTAGATTTGATTTTCAAGGGCTATGATTGGTGTGTAAGTGTGTATGAATTTATTGGTGTGTATTTGATTTTCCCTCTGGATAAATATTTACCCATTTTGATTTGACGGTAATTTCTTGAATAATATTTATTTATAGTGCATTAGAAGGAAATTTATTTCATGCATCTAGATGCATCGAACCAAAATGTGCATCCATTTCTCATGTTAACCTCAACCTTTCATCGTGTATATATCCTTATGCGAGGGATACCTATCTGGAATTCTTTTTTTTGTATCTCTCTTTCTCTGTCTCAATTATTTTCAGATTAAACATAAGTGAAAACAATAGAAAGACCAAAGTACCCTTTAGCTAACTGAAATTTTTAACAGAAAAGTGAAATGGAATGACAACCACAATGATTATTTTTGCAATCAGTAGTTATAAAATCACAGGGGCCTAAAGTGTAATTTATTCTAATAATGTAGTAGCACTAGCAAATAGGAGGTAAACTATAAAGCACAAGGACGAAACTTGTAATTTAGTTTTTATATATAATCGGTTAGACCACCATCATCAGAATTGAGAAGCAAAACCTGGATCTTGTTCAGCTATTCTCCTGTGATCATCTTCTTGTTGTTGTTGATATCAAGAAGAAGAGTAATAATAATAATGGCGTTGAAGTTTCTGAACAAGAAAGGATGGCACACGGGTAGTCTAAGGAACATAGAAAACGTCTGGAAAGCAGAGCAGAAGCATGAGGCTGAACAAAGGAAGCTTGAGGAACTCCGAAAGCAAATCCACGAGGAAAGAGAGCGATCCGAATTTCGTCTTCTTCAGGAACAGGCTGGCTTAGTTCCGTAAGCCATCAATTCTTCCCCTTTTCTCATTTCTTAATTCATTTATTATTCAAAAGACTTTCTTATTAGGGTTAGGGTTTTCTAATTGCAGGAAGCAAGAGAGATTGGATTTCTTATACGATTCTGGATTATCCGTTGGGAAGGGCAGTTCTGATGGTGGATTCAAGTCTCTTGAAGCATTACCCCCAAAGGCTGAACCTCAACAACAGCCCTCTTCATCTGCCAACAAGGTAACCCTAATCATCAGTTTTCTTAATTTATGGCTCTCACCCTATCAATTAGGATAATTCCATTTCTCTTATTGCCATTTCATGCAATAGCTGCAATTATGTGCTTATTGCTAGGTGAAGATTTCCTTTCTTTTGCAGTAACCAAGATGAGATAGCAGTGGGCTAATTGTGGTGCATAACAGGGATGGTGCATATGGTGGCACTAATTGACCGCAATTGGTACCTCAAATAGTTTGAGATACCGATTATTTTGACAGTTTTTCTGTTGAATGGGCTTCTTTTTTGGCCGTTGACTAGGGCTTAGGATTGGGTTTTGTCTTAGTTGACCAGTTACTTAAGGCAACGACTTAGGTCATGTATTGGTCCCGTCAAGGTTTTCAGTTTCGCATTCCACACTTGACGCTTCTAGAGTTCCAAATTTTCCCTTCCACTTCATCCTTTCCGGACTTCAAATTCAGCAATGGGTTCCTTCCAGACTTCCAGTTCGTGGAGTTCCATGCTTTGTTTGATGGCTTTTCTTTTCTTGGTAGACATCATTTTGAACGTCACGATCAACATGGTCTCTGACTCTCTGTTTTGTGTTTTCTGCAAGTGATATTAATGCTATGTTAATGACTTAACGGTTGGACACTTGGTCACCACTTTCATAATGGTTTTATATATATGTATGTCTTTGTATTTATTTTTATCAACTTAATTCTTTTACTGCTTACAAATGTGATAATCATGATTTCAAGTCACATTCCTAACTGCAATTTTTGAAAACGACCACATTAACTGCCTAGGATCTTACCATAGATGTGAAAATTAAGCTACATAATATGTGGATGATGATGCGGAAATGACCAATGGTTTACAAAATCAGACAAGAGTCTGGGAGGAGAGACTCTTTGAAGATAAACAACATCTATCATCCCTACTTTTCTCTGTGATTATGCTGTAATCATTTCTGGAGTTCTGACATAAACCTATTCAATTGTTTAGAGTGTTAAGGCAGGAATTATTCCCTAGAATAGGATGGCTGTAGACACTCCAGAGCCTCTTGATGATGGATTAATCCATGGATATGAAAGAACAGCATCAATGGTGTTCTATCTGGTCTTACAAAAAATGTCACTTTTTCTATCATCGGATAGAGTATTTAACTGAGTATTTGGGGCAGATGGTTGTATTGTTTTAGGTTTTAAACTTGGTTTCTAACACACATCCACCACTATATCCTAATTGAGTTTGAGGGGGTCTTGAACAAGCCAAAAAAATTTGAAGGAACTATTCATGATCATCAACCATCTTACGGATAGGATTTAGATATGAAAAACCAGATCTTGAACAGAAAATTGAAGTGAGGTTCCATAGTGGTGCTTAGGGGTAGACATGTCAAAAAAGCTCTTGATGTGCAGAGGAATATCTTGGAGACAGGTTGGCAGGCCTTATCAGAGCAAGAAAACCTAAAGCACCCTCCCAAGGGACAGGATGATGAGCTCATGAGTCATGAGGTTTGTTTCAGGAGTCTAATCTGAGCAGTGCCCCCTCTCTTGAGGACCACCTTATGAGGTCTGTTTTCAGGAGCCCCTCATTAGACTTCACAGTAGGCTAAGAGAGTTCAAAATCTTAAATTGGTGAGCACCAAGAGTTTTACCCTCGTAGGGGATGATAGGAAACAATCTCCGCTGGTGCTTGTCAGTCATCCATTTCGTGCATAGTTCAACTCCTCTAGGTTAAAGAGACATTCCCTCAACACCCCCTAAATTAAGTAGTAGATAAAGCCTTTTATTTTAAGGTTCACCTGGGTTTGCCCAGACTACATCCTTGGTAATTTTTACTGAGTGCTAAAGCATGCTTCCCTGGGATTAATACTCAGGGGCTGTTTGGCAGTTACTGAATGATATAGTACTGAATGATTCAACGGGTCATATGGTTAAGCGACTCTGTATGATTCAATTGCCAAATACAAATCATTGTTTGACAGCAGTTCTGAATCAACAGTCTGAATAACATAAAATTACCATTTTACCCTTAATCCTGTATTAAATAACAACTATGGAATATAAGCCATTTAAATAAAAATATAAGCCATTTAAACAAACATTTTGCAAATGTTTTTTTTGTTATTACTCTGAATGACAATCTAAATGCTATAATTTTACAATTTTACCCTTTATTTGTATAAATTAAAAAAATATAATAGTTTAATAATTTATTTTGAATTGAGATAAAATAAATCAACTTGCAAAATATTAAACTAGATAATTCCTTTTTCTCAAACATAATTAAAAAAAAAAAAAAAACTACTTTTGCATAAGGCAGGCTACGTGGCTTTTACTAGAAGACAAGGTTACTATTTATCCCTTTTCCTTCTTTCCCCTTTACCCTTCGTTTTAGGGTTTTTTCTATTAGCAGGTCCAACAGTTTCTTTCTTCACCTTCAATCCTTCTACCTTTTTTTATTTATAATTTCTTTCACTATAAAAACATTCTCTTCTCCAAATCAACCAATGGTAGCGACGATAGATCAGGTGTGGTGGACCTAACCAGAAACATCATCGTCGCCGAAAAGCCATGGATGTCGAGAATGAATGAATAAAAAACGAAGATGAAGAATCCCTATCTCGAGCTTTGTATGTGTATTTGATTTTGTAGATGTTGGATATTGAGGGTAATAATGGAATTCATTGCCATCTGAATCGTATAGTCAGGTATTTGGGAATGAACGATTTAGAGGCAAAAGGAACGGTTCAGATGTTTTAATATTTTTGCCAAACAGCCTTGAGGTCTGAGCGAATCAGATATTTGCCTCTGGATGGAACCATACAGAGGCAAACAAACAGCCCCTCAGTGGCCCCTGGTTGCTCACCCCTGGATTCGAACTTGGGTGGATTTTCCCTCAACACCAAGCCTTAACCAGTAGGCTGCCCCATTGGGGTTGTAGATAAAGCCTTATCATTGACTAAAAAAGAAACATGTTAGGATTCCAAGTGAGGAAACACTAATATCATATGTACTAGGAAAAGGTGCCGGTATCTGACTGTTGGAAGCATGGATGAGAGTCAATCACTGCTTCTTGATTTAGGGTTTTTGCTGTTGCTGCTATCTTAGCATGGTGATGTACAACAGTAGGATGCTTTTGGGGAGAAAACAGGATTTATAATCATATTGATTTGGATATAGGAGATCCAACGACTTTACACTTGAGGGGGAGGTATGCACTCATCGATTGCTACAGTGAAACTGCAACCCTATTCTAACAAGCCTCCCTAGCACCCTCACACACCCTAAAGATATATATTTGCAATGCAATAATGACCAGCAAACTGGAAAACCTTGACAAATACACCGCTACCGTGGCTGAACATGCAAACACTAAATGAGACAATAAAAGAAACAGCCCTTGTTGACTAGTCTGGCAGCTGGCATAGGACCAAATGAGTTTATATCCCAACTCTGAACTAACAGTGACTTGAGCTAACTCTGAACGATTACCTGTGGTTGACTCAAAGGAGTTTATATCCCAATTCTGGATGCCATGTACAACAGTAGTTCTTTTTAGATAAATGTACAAACAGCAGTTTAGCTGCTGTTTTAGATGAAAGTTCTTAAAGGGGCCTATTTTAGTTATCTGAGTATGGTTCATCTTCCAACATCTGAAACTAAGTAATTTAATATAATTGGTTGTTAATTTAATATTACATATCATTTGTGCATTGCTCTATACTGCTAAAGCATATTCTAAGATACATTTGAAACCAAGTAATACCATTATAACTATGATATGTCACGATCACATTCTTGGTGTGTTTTTAATTTAATATAATTTTGTTACTTTTGAATATTTTATATGTTATGGGTGTTTCATATTTAACCGTTTCTGGTGCAACAGGCGGCTACGCCAGGGGCTTTGTTTGAAGATAAGCCTCAGTCTGCTAATGATGCATGGAGGAAACTGCATTCGGATCCCTTGCTTTTAATAAAGCAGCGTGAACAGGAAGCATTAGCTCGTGTGAAGAATAATCCAGTCCAGATGGCCATGATCCACAAATCTGTAAGTCAACATGTGATTTCTAAATATATTTCATACGTTTATTGTTTATGTGACCTTATCTAAGCATCGTAAGCTTATTCTTTCTTAGGTTGAAGCAAAGAAGCACAAGGAGAAAAAAACCTCAGATGGAGAAAAGCACAAAGAAAAACATCACCGTAAGAAGTTGAAACATGAAAAGCATACATCATCATCCAAACATCGTGTCGACTTGGATGATGATGTTGCACAAGGGGAAGAACCAAAAAGTAACAGTTCCAGACAGCACTCAAAGTACAAGGAGAACACTCAAACCGAACGTGGTAGGGATACCGACAGACATCAAAGTGAAAGATATCACAGGGAAGACCATCTTAGCTCTCAATCCACTAAAAGAGACAGGGAAGACCATCATAGCTCTCAATCTGCTAAAAGAGACAGGGAAGACCATCTTAGGTCTCAATCTGCTAAAAGAGACAAAGAAGACCATGTTAGTTCTCAATCTGCTAAAAGAGACAAAGAAGACCATTCTAAAAGAGAAAGGGAAGAAAGAAAGCATCTTCCACCACGTCATCACAATAATGGACGGAATGGCAGTGTGAAGCTTTCGGAAGAAGAGAGAGCTGCAAAGCTTAAGGAGATGCAAATGGATGCGGAGGTGCATGAAGAGCAAAGATGGAAACGGTTGAAGCAAGCTGCTGATGATGATGCTAAGGAAGCTACACGTGCAAGCTCTAGTGGGCGTAATTTCTTGGATGCTGCCCATAAAAGCGTTTTTGGTGCAGAGAAGGGCGGCAGCTCCACCATAGAGGAGAGTGTCCGGCGGCGCACACATTATTCACAACGAAGGGGTGAAGAAAATGCTTTTAGGCGGTAGGCAGGCGGCTGCTTATTTGTGGAAAAATCATGTAATACTATCGTAATTGACATTTGTTTGTTGTTGTTGGGTGGAACTTGTCCAAGAGGGTGCATTTATTCCAGTTAGCTAATGGTAATGAAATTTACTTTCTGATGACTTGTTGAGATGTAAACTTGGATAGCAGACAGGTAATTTATACATGCTGTAAACTCTTATTCATATTCATAGACTGCCCAATTTAATAGACAAGGGTATAGGAAGGTTTAGTTTAATAAACAAGGATAAAGACACGGCAATTTAATAACTTAACCATTGACCATTTTCTTTGATTGATAAGCTGTTGGACTTTTGGATTTTAAATAATTAAGTCATTGCAAGTTTTTTGATAAATAAAAATTGGATTTTTTTAAAGTGGTTTTCTATATAACTTTAACCTATTAACTAATTAGAAAGATTTTAGAGTAGATAATCACCACATCAGTTTTACCCTTTTTATACCTTATATCATTCATTTCCAAAGATTTTAGAGTAGATAATCACCACATCAGTTTTACCGATCTATCTTATATCCTATATCGTTCATTTCCCTCGCATGCAACGATATCATTTCCCTTCGTCACTTCTCGTTGAGCCATCATTGTCTGTTTTTAATGATATTGTTGTCCCTTACCATTTGATCTCACTCTTTTTGATATGTTTTTTTTTTGTCTTTAGGTCATCCCTTTTTCGCAACAATTTAATGGAGTACATATAGAAAATCAAAAAGAGGGAAACAATCGTAAAACAAAAACTTCTAATAATAACGAAAAGCCGGACATCTTTTTTCCTCATAAAAATCAGGTCATGGGGATAAAGTTTTCAGGACCAACGTATCTTTAGGAATAAAATTGGGTTATGAAGATAACAATCTTTAACTCCTAATAATATTCAGTGTGGTAATTTAGAGATTTTCGAAAAATCTGGTGAAGTATGATATATCGAGTTTATGGCACCAAAATCGTACCAATGTCTAATCTCATGGGGAGATGATCCTTGTAAATAATTAATTCTAAGGTAAATTCCAGAAAAATCTACCTATCTCGAATCTGTCATTGGGAGATTATACAAATCTCTCATAGTAGAAATTTGAGTTTCAACATAACTTTATTGGATGAGAATATCTATAACAATTTTATTTTCATTAAAACACAGACTTTCTTTGGAAATCGTTTTTTTTTTCCAGAATGAGGTCTAAAAAAAGATTCTTTTGTTGTTTTTTTGACTATCTTTCTCATGAGATTGATCAAACATTTGCTCTTCAGATGAAGATGGAACATCCATTTTACCAGACTCATCTTTTAGTAAAACTTTTATTTTTAAATTATCTGAGTTGTAATGATCTATCTTGACTTTTATTATATGGGTAATGGGTTGCTCTTACCAGCAAATCTTGAACCTGTAAGTTATTGCCTTGTAAATTGGCAATATCGAGAATATCTGAGACAATTTTCTTTAATTCTCTCTATCTCTTGATCCATTAAGGAGAGGAGCATGTTGACTTCCTCAAATCATCTTTGCCATCTCTGGTCAAGAAATTTGCTAAGGCATTCTTATCAAATTTAATAATTTCTATATCAAAATTATATTCAGACAACAGAGTTTGCCATTTAATTAATCTTTTTTACTTAGGTTTAGAAGGTAAATTATGTGAGAAGTAGCTTTGGGAAGAAATCGAAAAATTTCGAAGAAATCCTACAAGATCCCTTCTTCTGTTTTCTTTGACAGATGTTCAGAACATCACATGGGTTCGAATCCATTATAATTTATATAATATATTTTTACATATAAGATATAAAACAAACTAAAAATATCAAGAAAGACAATTCTGTCATTTTGTATTACAAAAATCAAATTTATCTAACATATTTACGAACCAAACATGATATTGAATTGAATTACAATTTTATTCGGTACAACCAAACAAAATATAAAATTGAATTTCAATGCCATTCCATAATAGATTTAGGGGGTGTTTGGTAGAGAGAATTGAGAGGAGAGAAATGGAAGAAGATTTCAAATAGAAGATTTCAAATAGAAAGGGTCTTACAATGGGTCCTACCTAGATAATTCACAGCGTTAAATCCCCTTTGCCCCAAGAAAAGAGTACATATTTGTCGTTTGAGTGTCAAATTACATTGACAAAAATGGTTACAGTGCAAGCAAAATTTTTGATTAAACTACATTAACAATTAAAAAACCAATGGGAACATGCTTTCTTTTTCTTTGCTCATTCAGAACATCATTACCTCTGACCAAAGCAAAGAGTTCCAAATATTATTTTCCAATATCAAACGCATCAAGCTATAACATTAACATTCATATAACTGTTCCTGGTTAAAGCAGAAATAAGATTTGATTAGTAAACTAACTATCGAAACCCAATGGGATCATGCTTCCCTTCTCTTTGTAAGCATATAAACTCAAAGATGCAGCAAGTATTACTAAACTCAAATATGTGTTAATGTCTATATGTTGTTTAAGTTTCATAATTCCAAATAGTATGGCCATTTGCTTTCTTGTTTTGTATATATGTATATATCTATACTCCTTTATAAAAGAGATTTTAAAAATCTCTTAAACTCTTAAACTCTTAAATACAACACTTTAAGCATAATGTACATCTATTCAAAGCATTGTTTGTCTTTATTATCTTCATAAGGCCATCCGCAGCGCAACGGTGAGGAGGCTGTGCCGCTCCCATACCGCCGGTAACACCGCCGTGGTGTACCGGTATGGGAGCGGTGAGGGACGCGAGCTGTGAGCCTTCACCGTTCAACAAATTTGAGACACACACACACATATATACATACAATCTATATATATATATATAAAGGCAATATTTTATTATTTAATTATACAGGTGGTATGAGTGGTACGGGTGTGGGTGAATGGTATGGTAATGGTAAGGTAGTGGTAAAGCTGATGTGGCGCTGAGGTGGCAGTCTATGCAGGTGGTATGGGTGGTACCACTGTGGATGACCTAAGTGATAGAAGCATAAGGTACAAGTTGTTTCAACCTGTACCACCCCTTATGATTTTGGTAAGAGCCAGAGTTTGCTTTTTGGGATACAGGCTCTTCTTTTTCCTCTTCCATGAATATTTTGACTCTGATTTGAATCCAAATTTCAATATTCATCAAACATTCAAATTTCAAACTTCAAACTTCAAACTTGGCTTTCAAAATCGAGATTTGACTCCAGCTGTCGCTGCATACCTGTTGTTCTCAAAAGACGATTGTTGCTCTCCACATTTCCAAAGTCCGAAGAAACATTGCCCTTCAATTCTCCAGGTTTCTCTCTCGCATTTTCTTAATAAATAAAAATCACGGTAATTTGTCTCTCATCTGGTTTTCTAGATTTTCGATTTCAAGTTTAAATTTACCCATATTCAAGATTTCCATTGGATTTTCCAGCTTAATTTTCATTGGGATTTCTCAAACCTAGGTAGGCTCTTGGATTGAACACCCCATGAATAATAATATGGATATGGTTGGTGTTTTTTGTATGATTCTAACACTTTTAAACATCTATTGTTTTTTGTTTCTGAAGTTACAGGATGATGATCACCATGAGAATTTCATAAAACCGAAGAAGCAATCCAGTGAGTATTTTGTTTTCTGTTTTACAACCTATATGATTCCAAACTTTACAGCCTATGTGATTACTATCTTTACCTGGCAACCTTTCTTCATCTCCCTCTCTGTCTTATCTTGCAATCTTAGTAATCTTGATCTTCCATTTGCTACTTAACATATTTATTGGCTCCTTGATTTCTTTGAATGAAGGGTTGCAACACTAACTGGTTCGTATTCAGAGAAGGTAATGAATTTTGCATCAGATTGTTTGATATAATCTTAGTCAATATGGTCTAAAGTATTTGGGGTAAAAAAGAGTGATTTCCATTTGGTTGATAAATGGTTGTGTAAGCTAGGAGCAGGGTTGATTTCTTTTGCATATTTGCGCATTTGGTTCGTGTTTTGGTTGGGTCAGGGGAGACTAAAACACTCGCGATTTTAAGCTCTGGGTATTTGGAAAAGGGTTCTTCATTTTGAGCCTTAGGTATTTGTGAAAAGTTAAACTTTTTGGGTATATGTTTATCATCTCCATTCTCCCAACTTCAGTTTAAGCAATGATGGCCAAACGTAACTGGTTATAACCGGCCCGTAACCAGCTACATATAACCGATTTGTTTGAAAAATATAGTTGTTTTTTATATGTAAGTGATGTATTTTTTATATAATTGATTTATTATTTACAAGTATAATTAGTTTATATAACCGTAATTGGCCCGTAACCTGTTACGCTTTAACCGGTTAAGCTGGTGTACCGTTTTTAACCGGCCCAGTTGGTAACCAGTTATAACCGACCCGTAACCGGTATTTCGCCACCACTAGGTTTGAGTAGGTTGGGAAGCCAAGAGTAACGAGTTTGAGATTTTGATTTTGGCAGGTCCTTGTAAACTGATGGGTTCTTTTCTAAACTCACTACTTCTTGATGTTTGTTCATAATTTGGAACTCTCTTGATGTTTGCTCATAATATGGAACTCTCTTTGTAATAAGTGATATGTGTGTTTATATTTAAATAATGACAATGACCACTCATTAGTTGTTCCTAAGGTTCCAAATAGCGTGAGGCACGTCATGACGGCGAGGCTAAGCCTCAAGCCTTGGAAGCCACGACGAGGTCATGGCGTTTTCCAAGGCGTGACTTATGGCGGCAAAATCTTTATATCATATATAAGACATTAAAAAGTAACAAACAAGAAGTTTAAAGTAAGTTATCTATCAAAAAGTTTAACGTAAGAAGTTTAAAGTAAGTTACATATCAAAAAGTAACAAATAAGACATTAAACATAAGTTAAGTCAGACTATCATGTTAAAAAAACCGTGCATCATCCCATGGCGTGCCTCAGGCATAACCTGGCGTGAGACATAAGCCTTAAGCCAGGACGCGCCATGGCGGCTGTAGCGGCGAGCTTTTTCGAACATTGGTTGTTCCATCACAATGATTATACCTCTACATTGGCCAAGTCTGGATATAGAACAATGATGGGTAAATTTCGATAAAGGTCTTGTGCTTTTTTTTCCCGCTACAATATCGCTTCAAGTTTAACTCACTATTTTAATGCTTTGCATTATTCCATATTGTTTCTTCTTTTCTTTATAAAGTTTTTACCATCACCATGAGCTTACTTTAACATAAATTCAAAGCCAAAAGCTATTGGGACTAATCTTTCTTGAGTAAGATGTTTCTAAAAGATTACGGAGTTGGACAACTTGAAAAGGCACAAAACCTATTTGATGGCGTGGGAAAACACACATCATCAAAAGCTAGCTACTCTATAGCATGCTTTTCAAAAAACAATCAACACTTGCTAGAAATTTTTTTTCATAAATGATCAATTAACACATTTCATATAACGAAATGATATGTTTATCTCTATTAGTTTCTACCAGTAATGAAATTGTTCGAATTTACTATAATCTTCAACATTTCAACCCTCAACACTTATTTTCGTAAGTAAAAGTTTTTACACCCCGCCGCATTGCGCGGGTAAAGTACTAGTCATATATATATATATATAGTGGGAAGTTATTTTGCAAACCATAAAAAACGTGCAAACCGTGCAAACTCATGGTTGCACACGTAAATCAATGAAAAATCTTTTATAGAGTCGTTTAATATGATGAAAATGTTTCATATACTAAATTTTGTGATGAAATTGTTTCATATGAAGGTGTTTATTTATGTAGAAATGAAAAAGTTTCATAGAAACGATAAAAAAGTTGCATATGAATAAAAAACACCAACATATGAAACAATTTCCTCAAAATTTGATGTTTATGAAACATTTTCATCATATTAAACAACTCCATGAATCAATTTCACTGATTTTACGTGTGCAACCATGAGTTTGCACGGTTTGCACGTTTTTTATGGTTTGCAAAATAACTTCCCTCTATATATATATATATATATATATATATATATATATATATAGTATTAGGTTCAAACGAGAAGTGCTAAAAAATTCGAAGTAGAGAAGTGATCTTCACCACTCATCCGGTCAATAAAGGCGGCTTTGACCAAGTCCCCTCTTTTAATAATCTCTACCCTCCCATGAATCGCGTCAATCCCCCGTGATCACGTCCACCGTAACCGGTCAAATCCGCCTTTATTGACCGGATGAGTGATGGGGATCACTTCTCTACTTCGAACTTTTTTAGCACTTCTCATTTGAACCTCTCTCTATATATATAAGTAACAGTTAATGAGCTTATTGGAGTTGTTTGTTAGCAATTTAAATTAGCGTAATGGGTATAAAATAGTGGAATTGTTGGTGACATTACATAGAATTATATGATCTTTTAAATGGTATGGAATTATATGATCTAGTTATGTGTTCTTAACTAATATTTGTTATAAATTGTATGTGTAGATGACAAGATCACTGTTGAAACGTAGAATGGTTCTTCGCTTGATGACTTTGGTTTTTATGAAGAGCCCGTTCAAGTTCAAGGTGCTTGTCGATCCGAAGCACCAACAAGTAGTGTGACAAGCAAACGTAAAAGAGGCAAAAGCATGGATGGAGAAGAAAGTTTTACCGGGTATTTCTGCGGCCAAACGTTTTAAAGCAACTCAAGTGATTGGTAAAGATGGGCTTCTAGGACGATCATTTCTTGGGTTGACCGAACAAGAGAAGATTGACTTGGTAGAATTGTGTACCGATTGTTGAAGTATTTGAAATGTTGTTTTTGTATGACTATGGTTGAAATGTTGTTTTTGGTTTGATTAAAACTATGTTTCTAGTCCTTTTGGTTTGGTTAAAAACTATATTTGATTTTGGTGTTTGATTACAAACAATGTTTGTAGCCTTTTTAGTTTGATTAAAAACTATATTTGGTTAATTATTAATTTATGCATCATATTATATTTTTTTTGTTTAAATAACTGGTAAATTAAAAATATATTGGTGCAAATGATAAGGTTGTTATAATTCTCTATTGAAATCTCTGTGCAACCAAACAAGAGCAATGATTCTCTGTTACAATTCTCTACTGAATTCTTTGTGCTACCAAACAGGGGAATGATTTCCAATTCTCCAGACCAATTATCTTTCTCTGCAATTCCATTCTCTTCATTCCATTCTCTGCAATTCTATTCTCTGTACCAAACGCACCCTTGATTCCTTGAAGAAAAAAATAAATAAATAAAAAACACCGCGTATTACAGTATAAGTTTGGTGACAAAATCGTAATACAATATTTGGTTGTGATTAAAGATTTGAAGTCATATAATGGTTGTTTATTGTGGCAAATTGATTGGATGAGGGTTTTATAGCAAGAAAGGAAGAAGATTTTGAGTTGAGTTGAGGAGGATGTACCAATATCAGCAGCAGCAGCAGCAGCAGCCATCATCATCATCATCAAGGTTGATTCAAGATGATGATGATGTTGGTTCTCTTCACCTGACTTCTGATCCTAAACCTCGCCTCCGATGGACTGCTGACCTTCACGATCGTTTCGTTGATGCCGTTTCCCAACTTGGTGGCCCTTCTAGTTACTTTCTTTTACTTACTTTCTCTCTATCTCTTATTATTATTAACCTAATTATGAAATAATCTATGCTATTAATTTATCATTTTACTCATATCACCATTACACAAACTTCAACTTAATTAATTCTTATTACTTAAGTTGTAACCATCTCAGTCAGTCTCTTATTATTTTAATTCTTCTGCTGTATTGTATGTATGCTAGTTTAATAAAAGAGGAATCAGTTATCAAGCACACATAAAATAAGCACAAGGATGTTAGGCACTAAAGTTAATGTGCTTTGATCTACATTGATTCTTAAGTGGATTTTTACAAGCCACAATGAGAATATAAGCTAAGTATGATCCATCTTCACAATTGTTGTGGATTTCGAAGATGGTCAGCGTCTCATAGTCCTTGAAGCATCAAGTTAGAACCCTTTCGGACCTGTCACTGTGTAGACCATGTTCTTGGTAAAGTTGCATCACCAAGCCAAGTCAAGTTCTCATATATAAGATATTGTGAATCGTCACCTACAAACCGAGGAATGTTGATCAACCTATCCATCGACAGCAAATATGCATTTAAGCAGCAATGATATCCAATCAGGAATGGATTATAACAAGTTAGGTGAGAAAATAGCAAGAAGGTCATAGGATGCGATTGGGTGTGTACAAGAAGGAAGAAATCAGACTATGCTCAGCTGATAACAGGATTAATATGGCTTTTCAAGTCCTTGTCGTGCTTTCAGGAGATATTTGAACCTATCGGTCAAAATAAACATATTTCCTTTCTTGTATAGAGAGGATGGGGAGGAATCAATGTTGGCTGATCTTCCATTCTAAGTTGAATGAGAGGTTTTTTAGACCCAAAAAGATCATTTATGGTCCAAAGTTGTCCACAGGAGCATGACTTTAGATTCTAACAGTCATGTATGTTCAGTTACTTTAGAAGCCATGTAGATCAATCTATAGCTTCACAAAAAAAGGTCTGTCGCAAGATCTCATGCATTATCTCATCAAGCAGGTGTCGGACTAATTAAGTCCCCAACCTATGAATGATAGACATATGACTGGAGAAGGAAGTGGACCAATACTTCTACTTACCACTTTGTTAGCTTAACCAAGTTTGCAAACTAAAAACTTGATAAGAGGCCGACTCTCATGGAGCACAAGGACTTTTGAAAAGAAGAAAGCCATAGAAAAGTTTAATGTCAATAACTCATATAAAAAGCCTTCAAGTAGATGTGGATGATAAGCTTGTTACTTTTGCCCATCACACTTGTTAAAGGGCATTCTCAATAACAGGCATTGACAAATCAATTACCTGAATAAAAATCTGAAACTTAATAACTACTGCACTTGACATGATTTTAGGGCATGCTTTGATCGTAATTCTATTATTTGTTTAACTATTTAGTTCACTTAGAATTATCTAGCAAACATTTTTTTTAGCAATCTACTTAAATTCACTATTAGCCTCTTTGTTCTTAGGGACCGTTTACCAAACGCTTACCAACAAGAGCCATCACGCAGTTACCCTGTTAGGTAACATGCTCGGCCATCAAAATGGATTGTTGTAAGAGTGTTCTTGCTCACTTATAGAAAATTCTCGGTCCTTGGTAAATGAGACCAGTAAGCGCTTGGTAAACGGCCCCGTGTTTCTTTTGCTATCATGCAACTATCTTTAGCCGTCATTTTTTCCGAACCGGTCAGGTTATAGAAATGGATGCAAGTAATGATATTAATGATACTTGCAGAAGCTACTCCAAAAGCTTTAATGCGGGCGATGGGTGTAAAGGGTCTTACTCTCTTCCATCTAAAAAGTCACCTCCAGGTTTGCTTTCAAATTGAGCTATGTTAGATCCTCTTGCCCTGTAGTTAAGAGCATCTCCAACAGCTTCTCCAAAATAGAGTTTTTGGGGGGTTTCCAGATTCTCCAAAACCTTTTCCAAAATGGAGAAAGTATGAGAGAGTTGATGAAAATCTCCAAATCTAGAGGTATCTCCAAATATGATTACCTTTAAGAGAGAATATTTTTTTATTCATTCTACCAATGAAATTGTTTTAAATTAACATTTAGGAGAGAGAAATAATATTTTATGAGTTGTATTGAATATTTTAATAATATAATTAATTATGTAATCTCCAAAAGGTGATTTATTTTGGAGAAGCTGTTGGAGATGCTCTTTAAGACCCAATTAGTTTGCCAAGTGATTTAACCAACTGTCTTCTCCTGGCTTTGTTGCAGAAATACAGATAGGTAGCAATCTGGGAAAGATTTATGTGATCCCAATAATGATGGTATGTTTAGTTAAAGCTAAAATAAGCTGGTACAATGTGCATAGGTTTCACATGCATGACAGAGTTGAAAGAAAATCTTGTCAGTTGCTTAAAGTTTCTTTCTCACTATCACATTAAATTCATCTAGAAAGTTTTGTCTGTTGTCCACCATTGTGGCCATAGTCTTCCCTCTGATTACTTCAAAAATATCTTGCCATTGGTTAAATAGTCAGGTAAATTTTTATTTTTTTGTGTACATCGTTTGGTTTAGTTTGGTCTTGGCATGAGTTCGATCAACTAGTTCTAGTGAAGAACATTTTTTGAATAATACTTTGATGCTTAAGCTGTCTTGTATTGCTGTTATCTAAAGGACTCTCAGGCTTGTATCTTATGGATAGCCCGCAAGCCATGTGTTCTTCTCAAAGCTTGGGAACTACTGATGTGAACGAGTAAGAGATTTAATAGCTTGTTTCTTTTGGTAAAAAGTATATAATCCATATCTAGTTGTTGGTTACTGTGATGCTCAAATTAAGAGGTTTATGTTTGTATATTAGGGGTTATGACGTAAAGGAAGCATTGAGAGCCCAAATGGAAGTCGAAAGTAAATTACACCTGCAGGTTGAAGTAAGAATCCTCCGCTTTTTATGATAAGTAGTAAACAAATTTGAAGTGAATTTGTGGAATAATGGATCAAGGGTTAAACCGGTAACCTTTTTTTTGCTAAGTAGTGCTTCATAAAACCAAAGGTTAGGAATGCTAACGTATAAAGACCAATAAGCTAGCTGTTGGTAATTAGTCAATCCCATTTGGTAAAAATTTGCCAATAATCTAGATGATAATACGAAATGACCCAAAAGAGAAATACAAGGGCACTTATGTGAACGACAACGGTCATTATTGGAAAAAAAGGGAAAAAAGTAGTCCCAATAAGCTATCTGAAGTAGCTTTTGCTTTTTCAATAAGCTAGTTATCTTGACTAAAAAAGATATACAAACTTTGGTGGTAATGCAGGCTGAGAAACACTTGCAGAAACAGCAGGATGCAGAGAAAAGGTATATGATAATGCTAGAGAAAGCCTGCAAGATGCTTGCTATTGGAAGTGAAGAGAAGATTTGTTTTCAAAGGGAATATGCTAATCCGGAAGAGGGATTAAATCAATGGCATGCAGCAGATCGTTCGACTGAAAGCTGCTTGACTTCTTCACATGACAAGCCTGCACTGCACCAGGGTTGCGTTTGGAAAGACATAAAGCCGGAGAGAAGAGGTGACGTCAAAGTCGATCTGTTGGAATATTCTGTTTGTTTGTAGTTTGAGGATGGGTGTCTAATCTAACCTTCAGGCCAGACAAATAGGCTTGTCTGGTTTTGTAGCATTATTATGTGGAATCTTTAGAATGCTAGTAGATGTCAAATGGATGTGGGCTATATTAGCTTTTGTTTGTTTATGGTAACCTTTTTAATCAAATATTATCTTGTCCAACATGATGGTGATTCTTCTTTGGTTGAGGGTTACAAGGGAAAATGAAAATCACAAGTTTCTTTATTTTTATCTTGTGTATATATAAAAAAATTGAACCACCATTGTATAGAATGAGATTGTACCATCAGATTTGAGAATACTCAAATCCTGAATTATAGTGTTAGAATGGGTAATCCTACATTCTTAGTAGAGATTTTTTTTGACAAATGATGGTGGGTATATTTAAAAAGAAAAAGGAGTTTCTTGGCTAAATATTTTATATTGGTCTATCCTTTTTTTTCAAAAATTATTTTACAAAATCTTTGTATTATAAAAGGAAATAACCCAATAGAGCGAGATGGCACTGCATCATAAGCTTAGAGCATCCAGAATGTATGGTTTTTTACATAGTTTTTTCACGGTTTTTTAAAACGTATTATTACCGCCTCAATAACCTAAAAACCTCTACTTATTTCCATGTAAAAAACCCCATCAAAGTTTATTCAGAATTTTTAGGGTCCCACTATTTTAACTTTATATCATTTATATTTTTATTTATAAAAATAAATACAATAAAACTATACAAATACATATTTATATCAAGAAAATACTATTACATTAATTATTGTTGAAACGTATTTGGGAAGTTCTTTGAAGGTATTGTTGAAACTCGTTGGTGAAACCTTGAAATATTGGTGCAACAAATTTTTTTAAAAATAATACTGAAAAATTAAAAGTGAGTTAAAAATATATATAAAAAATCGTATAAAAATCTTAATTTTAAGACATTTATTTAAATATATTAAATATATAATTAATTTAGTATTTTTATTAATATATAATAAAACTTAAATATGAAAACTTTATAAAAAAATATAACTAGTTAATATGAGATTTTTATAAAGTTAAAATAGATTAAATACGAAAAACCTCTGAAAAAGCAGGTCGTGCAGTTACGACCTATGACGCAAAAACCCATGAAAAACCTCATCCGAAAAACCTTTACACTATGTGAAAAACCTCAAAGTGAGGTTTTTGCTTTTTGAAAAACCTCTAAAAAATCTTTGAAAAACTACACTATAGATGCTCTTAGTACAATTAACATTTAATTCAAACAAGTTGTATTAAAAAACGAACATTTTATCCGCTTTAATTGGATACCTACATTGATACATATTTTTTTAGTTTTTTAAGTTGAATTGTGTTATTCATATAATGTGTATATTCTAGTCTCATGTGATTCATAGAAACAATCCACTTTGGCCCTAAGAGCATCTCCAACAGCATTGCTAAAATAGAAAAAAGTGAGTTTTTTCTTCCTAAGTTGCTCCAACAGCATTGCTAAACCAATTGCTAAAATAGAAAATTTTAGGATTTCCTCTAAATATAGAGATTCCTCCAAAACTTCTAAATGATGAGAGAGAAACATATTTTTAATGCATTCCACCAATGATATAATTTATTTTTAAAAAGTTTTTAAAAAGTTTATTGGGATAATAAATATAATGTATATTTTAATAATATAAATGATGATAAAGCCTCTAAAATAGCAATGCTGTTGGAGATCAAAAAATAAAATTTTAGAAATTTTGATCTCCTATTCTCTAATTTAGAAAAAATATAGCAAAGCTCTTGGAGATGCTCTAAACTAGAAACTCCCATTTCATGGAATCTACTCCTACTCTAGACCATCCTAGATCACCAAACGACACCAAACCTATTCAAGAAGGAATAGGAAAATTAATGATACGGTCCAATCTCAAGATTATCATGAGTTTCAATTGATTCATTCGTCTACTCACCCTCATGATATCAAATGCATATCTTGCATTGTCTTGAGAATTTTACTTCTTACAAAGCTTTACCACCGTACTATCCGCAAATGATGATATATAGGTTGTAATATTAATGCAAAAACATAGGTTGAGTCAAGAAAAAACGACATCTGAAGAAATCAGGACTTTGGAGAAGAATCAAACATAGGAAATCAAGGACCTTCCAACAAAATTTTCCATTAAACACAAGGTGTATGGAATTGTTGATAGAAAGGAAAAATGTCTAGCAGGTAAATAATTCATTTTGTCTTACGCGATAGATTATAAAGAGACATTTGCTATGGTTCCAAACAGTTCTACTGTTCATCGCTGTAAATTTATTGTCTCTTGAGCATTCGAATCCTTAAGATGACCAGTCGTAATTCCCGGAGCTAGGAGATTCTACTAATCTAGAGTTTGAGAGAGAAATTTTGTAGAGAGCTTTGAGTATTTACTTTCTCTCTATAGAAATAAAGAAGTTTTTGATGGCTAATTGTTCTTAGATTGATCTATACGCTTGAATATGGAAATCGCTAAGGCTAGACTTTTTTGAATAAGAAACATAGAGATAAGTCTTTTAAATTTTACAATCTCCCACTTATATATGTAATATATATATATATATACATACATACAAATAGATCTAAATTCTATAAATAGGGTTCTCTAATTCCATGATGTTGATTTCTAATAACACTATTTTACTACTAGGGAGAATTGCATCTATATCCTTACAAACTTAAGTAATTACACCTATATCCTTGTAAACTTATAAACTACATCTATGTCCTTGCAAACTTTCAGTAATTACATGTATATCCTTGTACCTATTTTATTAATTATTAAACTAATTTAAAATCATTAATAAATATCCTTAATAAATTAAAACTTTAAATCCCCAATCTACCCTTATCCTTATAAATCAAAATCCCTTCTCTTTTTCTCTTCAAATTCCCAACCCTAATCTCCATCTCCGTTCAATTGAACTATATAAATACTACTTGTACACGTATTTGGTATACTTCTTCTTCTTGCTTTTCCTAATCCTATATTCCTAATTCCTATGTTGAATTGAGTTGTTATTTTGTGATTGCAATTTGTTTGTTAAGATGAAATGAAAGTAAAGGAGGAATTCGTTTCTATATGAAAAGCTTGAAGTCAACTATTAAAAGTAGAAGAAGATGGATGGATTTTGCTCAAGGAGATCAACTGAAGATGATTTAGACGGCGGTGGTGGAAGCTTTCCCTATGTCAATGGAATAACTTATGGTTCTGGGATGGTTTATCAATCTCAAGGATTGCTTTCTGCAATTCCACCAATTTATATTAGGGATAACAAGAAGCAACCTCCACCATTTTCTTTTTCAAGGACTTCATAATTCATTGGATGTTGATGATGGCATTCCTCGTTTATCCAGGGCCCTATGAAATAAATCCAGATCCTATCAATTGAATGAAGATGGGGATTTAGGGTTGGGAATTTGAAGAGAAAAATAAGGGGGGATTTAGGGTTGGGAATTTGAAGAGAAAAATTAGGGGATAAGGGATTTTGATTTAGAAGGGTAAGGGTAGATAGGGGATTTAAAATTTTAATTTATTAAGGATATTTATTAATGATTTTAAAATAGGTATAAGGATATAGATATAATTACTTAAGTTTTGCAAGGAGATAGATGTAGTTTATAAGTTTGCAAGGATATATGTGTAATTACTTTAAGTTTGTAAGGATATAGATGCAATTCTCCCTTACTACTACCATTAGGGGTCCTCTCCTCCAATCACTACAACTAGGGATTCTTCTCATCCGACCAACTCACTAGGGGTATTCTTCTCCCTTTGCCACTACTAGAGGTCTTCTCAAATAACACCACCACTTTCCTCCTTTGGCTCCCTTTGAGGACCTATATCGAGTGACCCATCTTCCTTGTTCTTCTCCTCTCCTTACAAGGGGGCCGTTCAAACCTCAATTTAGCTCATTTCCCCTCGATCTTTTCTTTCTCCTTCCAAAAAGTGAAAACCTTCCCCCGATACAAGGAACGAACTAGTATACCACTCCCCATACTTCGAAGCAACAAACCTTGTGACTCTACCTAGTCCATTCACTCCTAAACCATCGAAGAAACCTTTCTGTTAGAAAATCTATCTCTTCTCATGAACTTGGTGAATCTAGATCTAGGCTTGATAATAACTAGGATGTTCTTTATTTAGACTAGGGTTTGAAGTAAATCTTAGTTGGGATTAAGGTCTAGCTTTTATTTTGATATTGAGGTCTAGCTAAAGAAGATGACCAGATGAAGAGATAATGGATAATATTAGTGGCAACTAGAGGAGATGATAGATGGGTTTTGTTTTGGGTTGTCTGGAAGACACAATAGTTAATGCCTCAGATTTGTTTCATTGTTAATTTGTTGACGTATTTAAAAACACTCAAATTTGCTCTGTGTGTGTGTGTGTGTGTGAAAGGGGAAAGCGAAAAGGGGAAGTGTGGCGGCAATGGTGTTCGTGCAAGGGGGATTGAGGTCGAAAATTGTACGTGTAGCTAGGAGAAATGAACACGAGAATTGTATGTATGCAAGAAAAAAGGGCATCAATAATGTTGCTTGATTATTAAAAAGACCTAGAACTAGGGAGAAGGATGATGAAGTTAGAACCAAAGAACTTAAAAAAAAATATCTATTATAATAATATAATAATACAAGTTGTGTTTAAGTTCAAAATAGAAAATTGAATTGAATAGCAAAATGTGACTGATATAATAAATTTTGTTAACAATGGTTGGTCACATAGACCATAATTAATTTAAAATAACTATAAAATAAAACAATAAAATAAAAACATGTATAGAATAGAATAGAATAGAATAGATAGATGTTTTTACAGGAAAATGAAAAATTTAGCCAAGGGATGAAACGATAGAAAAGACAAAGACGTGAAAAGCAAAGCATATAATTTAATTAGATAGATGATGATGAGTTACATTTGATTGCCATTTGCTGCCTTTGGACTTTCTTTCTTTCTTTCTTTCTTTCTTTCTTTCTTTCTTTCCTTCTTGAGACCACACCACCAGAGAGAGATACTTCATAGCAATAGGTTCAAATCCCCTTCTCCATCTCCTCCATATCCAAAACGACATTTCGAATCCTTTTTCGGATTCTTCTTCTACATCTCGAGTTAGCTGGTCGGAAGAAGTAATCGAATTGATGTGCAACTATATGGAGGTATATATACATATATATATATATATATATTTGCTCAACTTCAACCCTAAGTTTGTATCTAATTATTCATGCTTGTATCTGATTATGTTTCTGTACTCGTAGACGAATTCAATTTTCTGATTTAGATGCATCACATAAGCTACTTTGCCTCTGGTTTTAGGGATTATTAATTAAGCTTTATCTGTTAATGTTGGAATATTTCAGACCGTCCTATCTGATTACCATAAGCCAATTCAAGTTTTTCTCCAGATCTTGTTTCCTTTATTTTTTCTTTACCCTAACAGATGCTTGCTGGTTGAATTGGAATCAGTAAACTCTTGCTGTTTTTGTTTTAGCAAAAAATAATGTTCCATACGCACCTCTTTTTTCTTCTTTTCCTTAGTGGTAGCTAGCCGGTAGGGAGCCGTTTGTTGTTTAGCCTAAAAGATGCTTACTGATTGCATTTGGAATCAATCAAGTCTTGCCAATTTTGTTTTAGCGAAAAGCATGATCCTACATTAGACAGTGCCATTGCTTCCTTATTACACGGCCTTTTCGTTTTCAGTAACTGCTAATCTTCCTACTAAAGAAACTAAGATGGAGATGTTGTTCGTTTTTTCCCTTTTCCGTTTCTACTTAGCCTTGGTGATTGTTTCCACTGCACTTTCGTTTTTTGTTGTTTCATGCTTTTCTAGCCTTTTATGTATGTTACTTCTATTGATGATTGATACTTTGTATTTCCGAGCTTTGTTTATAGCTTTTACTTTTTTGTTCTTTTCTTAAGCAGGTTTTTTCTGTTACATTTTTGCAACTCCACTTGTTGTATTGCACCTAGCTTCATGTGTATAGATAAGCATAGAACAATTAAAGTTAAGATCTTCGTAGACCTATTAGGGCCTTGCTTCATGGTTATTTTTACAAGAACTAAGAAGAGTTAGGTTGAACATAAAATTATACCCCACTTTGCTGGTGGTAGCAATGAAATGTTATCTTAAATTTGTGATGAGGTGTGGGTCCATTCTTGTGGAGGTTTAGTGATGTAATACGAAGAGCGACATGGAGAGGGAATGGATTCGGAAAGAAAAAGACGTTCCAAAGAATTTCACACAAATTCAGTATCATTGGATATGTTTCCAATGTGGAATTATGTCTCTGAGTATGCTACTATAGATGAAGTTGATGACAATGAGGATGCTTCTAGTTATCCCAACAACGAAGCTAGCAATTGTCACAATCATTCTCTAATATCTTGATAATAAATAAAATCAACCAGACAACCACAAATTATTTTCCCTCTATCATACAACAAGTAAGGCTGTTCTATTTTTAGGTTATCCCAAATTAATAACAATGTTTCTTATCTACTCAGTGGTATGCACTCATTTCGTTCCCATCAACCCTATTGGTTGGAGGTTCAAGTGCCATGGGAGACATTTTAGGGTGTGTTTCTTGACTGTTTCAGGAATTTTTGTGCAACATTTCTCTTTTTCAAGCCAAATTCAACTAGTTACTCATAATTATTTTAAAAGCTTGATGGCATCGGTTTTTGTGCTCCTATTTTGTTATTATATACAGTTGTGGTAATAGTTAAAACACAGTTATTAACCTATACTTCTGGTTAGATGTTGCATTTATATTGAGATAGTCAGAATAGTAAATGCTGTTCAAATAGTAATTTCTTAGAAATCATACGAACACCCGTTCACCTCACTAGAAAAAAAATTGTATTTTTAAGCTTTATAGAGCAAGAAGAAATACAGACTACTGATTACGTAAGAATTCTGGCCTCTGGGAAAGATTTATGCTATCCCAACAATGATGGTATGTTTAGCTATAAGCTGTTAGAAGTGCATAGGTTTTGCATGCATCTCAGAGTTATGGGGCAACAAGAAACCAAAAATTGTGACTTATCATTCTAATCTTGAAATTTATGTTGTAAGTTCTTGGGCTGGCATCACTAACTCGTCAACTGTTGAAAAAACAGTTGATATGCTTAAAATTTTGTGAATTTTCAGATTTTCAATGGTATATTCAGTGCACTTGTCTTTTTGCTTGTCACCTGTCATATTAAATATAGCATTTTCCTTTTCACGAGATTCAGTCATACAATTCTGAGTTTGGTGGCTTTGGCCACAAAAGATATGATAAATCTTTCCACTTATTGTTCCATGAAATATAAGTCTCATACACAATCTTCATTCTGTGACCATCTTCTAACTTTCTTTTATCATTGTATGGATAACACATGATCTTTTGATGCATAAACTCTATGTACCCTCAAGAATTTAGAATAGAGAAAGAGGCTTGGCAAAGCTGAATATCTCGAATCATTGCTTAATCACTCTTGTTAAATCCCACAATTCCGTGGTGGTCATTGCTTACCCTAAAGTCATATCTACAATACTGGAACTATTCTTGAATCATCATATGAAACAAATCCATCTCATCATTTAGGATGCTGTAAATCCTCTTTTAGCTCAAATTTGTCCCTCAGTTTAAGCACCCGTGACATCTCTAATCCTTTTATAATTTGCATCAACACTTGTGCTTATCATGTGGGACTAGACTTTTCATTTTAAACCTTTCTTTGAACATAGCTTATATACATATATATGTAATGTATATATATCCACTACACAATTGATCACCTAATAGAAAAGGTATGCAAGAGAGAGAGAGAGAGGGAGAGGGAGAGGGATGAATACTGGTTTTCATGACATTAGAAACAGTTTTTCAACAAGTTCATTAATTAAAAAAATTATTTGAGAATAATGTTTTAAGTGGTAAGGGTTTACAGTAAAGCAGTTGGGACTGGCCATAATGCCATTTTGATGTAGATAAAATAACAACAAGAATAGAGGAAGGAGATCAGAAGGAAGCGACGTTCCATGGCACATTAAGCAATCTCAGTGTCATGTATGGAGTAATTCATAAACCCTATTTGTATCGCATTATTTCTTATTATTTAACAATTGAAAACTAACATAATGGTGATGCTTATAATTAAGGTAACAACAACGTTAACAATCACATTATTAATTAATAACAATCATCATGCTGATACTAGCTGATGTAATATTGGTCCTAATTCTACTTTCTATCTAATTGTATAAGTAAATCTAATTTTTGTATATAATAACCATTTATAACATATTACTTTCTTAGAATTTCTGTTAATCCCTTGTCTCTATCACACAGAGGTGAAAGGAGAAGAATGAGTTGTTCAAAGAACTTGATGTGACTCGGTCGATTTTCAAAGTGAAATTACATCTCTATATATAAGTTGAAAAAAATGAAAATGCTGATAACTCTCCAGACAATAAAAGACAGTACATACGTACATTTGTGTATGTCGGGGGGGGGGGGGGGGGGGAGGGGGGGATTAGTTTATTAAATCCATGTTAAAGACATCCATCACCATTCATTTGGTGCTTACCTTAAAAATGTTTTCTAAATATGCAGCAGTTCTATTCTTTACCACACCTGATCTCTTTGCTTTAAATGCCAGTCATATACAATTTGCAATAAGGGCAAATTGTATAAAATAGCAACTTACTTTTCCTCCACTCACACTTTAGGCAATTACTTTTTTCTTAGGGGAATTAACAAGCTACTTCTGATTTCTTCTATCTTAGGTAATTACCAAAAATAGCAACCAACTTCTCATTTTTCATAGGGAATAGCAACTTAATACCTTAATTCCATTATGTTGCTCAAAGTAGAAGAAATTAAAAGTCAATTGCCTTGCAATTGAGGAACTGAGGAAATGTGGAACTGAGGAAATGAGGAAATTACCTAAAGTGGAACTGAGGAAATGTAAGTTGGTATTACATGCAACTTGCGCTTGCAATAAAAACTTAAGTTTGAAACAAGTTGATCTCCTGAGAATAATTGGTATTGTTTTCTTAAGATATATAGAGCTGTCTATTTAAAGTTGTATTGCTTTGACATCTAAAACTCAGTATTGAAACAAAAAAGTAAACACACATCATTGGAAATAAATTACATTGTTTGGTTTTCTTAAAATCAAATTCATGTAGCATGTGTACCAAAAATTATATTAAGTATTTTATTTTCGCTCTACTTTTATTTCTTTTAGTGAAGCTATTACTATTACTAATGTTTTTGTAATACATTACTGAAAATAATTTTATATATTATGATGACATAGAAAATATTAATGATGAATTAGTTTTCAAACAACACGGGGTCTTATAAGGTATCTTAATCATTTTTGATATTTCAAATAAATTATTATATTGATTTCTCATAAAAAGAACACAATCACGGTAGTTGGTATGTATTTTAATGATCATTCTTTTTGTGTTTTCAATTGAATAA
This sequence comes from Centaurea solstitialis, assembly GCA_030169165.1. Lineage (NCBI taxonomy): Eukaryota > Viridiplantae > Streptophyta > Magnoliopsida > Asterales > Asteraceae > Centaurea > Centaurea solstitialis. The sequence goes on from CM058041.1 coordinate 87,745,695, forward strand.
ATAGAGTTCAACCTGCAACATGGTTCAATGAGTCCAAAATTAGCAACATAATTGATGTTAGTTTATTGATCATGTGTTTGATATTGGAATGATAAACAATGACTTTCTTCAATGTTAGTTTATTTTCTAAGTTAGATGGATTGATATATATTTTATGTTTCACTTTGTTGGCTTGTATTAATTCCAAAATTGTTGGAAATTCTTTTTAGAACATTTGTGCCTAGGTACTCAAAAATTATCTAATTGGCAAGCTAATTTGCTTTCTCATGTCTGTTTTGCCAAAAAGTGGTCCATTTATCTTATGTAGTCTATCTCTATTAATAGAGCTTCTTATTTTTTTTTAATTTTGATTTTTGGTAATGTCATGAGTCCCAGAGCTTGCTGTGGTGAGCAAGAATTCCTTGCAAATGGCCATATATGCTCAGATGTTTGGGAGCCTTTAAACAGTGATATTTGTTAAAGTGTTAACGAAAATTCTCTGTCACAGTTGTGAATAGTTGTCTAGTCGAAGTGAATGATGTGCCACATGATATATGTTCTGTAATAAATTGATCAATTTGCTTTGAGTCTGGTTTCTTTAAATTTGTTACAAGAAGGTGGAGGGATTATTTCTCTTAGCAATGTACCCGTCTTTAAATTTATTAGATTCAATTCTTCATCTTTGCACTTCAATTTCCTCCTTGGCAGGAATACATGCTGATTGAGTTTTTAACTTTATGGGAATTTTTATGTTAATTCATTCTCACATTCATTTTCATTTAGGTGAATGACTTGTATATCAAGTGAAAGCTGCTTATAGTTCAAATCGACTTTGCAATAACGTATTATGCGCTGATCAGCCATCAACAGTGGTGCTGGTATTATGGATGTGGTCAATGGAGCTAACGGTATCAACAACGCCCCTAGTCTAGCTTCTAAACAACGACTTCGTTGGACACATGAGCTTCATGAACGATTTGTTGATGCTGTGGCACAACTGGGTGGCCCAGATCGTGAGTAACCTTGATTTTCATTTAACTTTGGGTTTTATTCATTGCATTTGCTTCTTGCACGTACTTTCATGAATAGGCATGAAAAATAGGAAACTTTCCACCTTTCTTTGGGTAACATATTGTTGCAGTCTTCATAATTGTTGAGCAGTTTCTTTAACAATAACACTTTATGTACACCAACTTATGTTCCTGTACAGGTGGAAGCATTACAAATATTCATGTTGTTATGCACATGATACCTTTTCAACTTGACACATTTATGCATTCATTAAGGATTGCTAATAGGATAGTTAAACTGCTTATGTGCCTATGTGGAACAAATGGGCCAGTATACAATTCTATGCAATTTTGACATTGGCTCCAGCTTGATCTTTTGTGTTGATGTGGTAAGCCAAGGTTATTATGGGGGAAGTAATGAAATAATCTTTAGGCAAGTATGGGCGTACCATCAGGGTCTATTTGAGATAGGAGGGAATTGAAGGATGGAATTCATGCTCCCATCTGAAGCGTTTCTAGGTTTTCTTCTCCCTGATAACAATACTGATGGGTTATTAATTTCATTAGTTGAGCATAAAGCAACTAATTTAACGCAGAAGTCTTTCATTGGGATTTCTCATAACTGACATCCAAGAACAATTTCATTTGGGTGAAGTAGAACATGTTGATGTCTGCCAAATCGTTCACACTTAACTTTACAAGTCTGTCTAACAACTGGTATCAAGTTTTAATGAAGCAAACCATTTGAAGATTCAGCTAAGTATCTATATTGATATAGGCCAGTCAATGTAAGAAACTGGAAAATTCATGATACGTTTGTAAAGGAGCATCAAGGTACCAACCAAGTTACAGGAAACTGTTTAAACTCTTTACAGTAACTGGATAGGTTAAAGACTAATCCTATTCTGTCGAAGAAGCAATACTAATGGTTTAACACAAGATCAACATAGATAGGCTATAAGACTGAGAGGTTTGACATTCCTAGGAAGCTTTATGTATATGTTGGAAACAAGAATAAAGAAGTCCTTTTCCGAATTGATGATAGAGGACTCAATAAGCACAAGGGAAATAATGTTGTGATGGACAATCCATGGAATCCTAGTATGTACGAATACTATTCGTCGAATAGACATCAAATAATGTCGGAGAAACCTATTAACCTAGGGTTCTGAAATGGTGTAAAAGTTTGATGATATTGATGGGTTTCATATTTTATGCTGCATCATGTTGAAAGTTGTAAAACGGAACTGTGTATGGGGTTGTGTTGGAACCAAGCTGAGGCGAGCTGATATTTGCTTGATTGATCATGGGGTTGTAATACCTCAATTTGAGTTCCTAAACATTGTTCAAATTTAGATCAAGCTTAAACCTGAGCCAGTAGCATGCCAGAATGAGCTTTAACTTGGGCCAGTTTTGATTTCTCCTTATAACGAGCAAAATCCAAGATAGTTTGATTTAATATTTTGACTTTCTATGCCTGTTATTGCTTTTGTGAGAACCTCAATGATATATAACCTTTGCCTTAGTTTATTTTCTTTCTTTTTGGTAAATTGGAACAATCCTCTGCGGCTCTTCCGGCTGCTCAAATACACACATATATGCTATATATTGCAACATTTTCTTTTGAGAAGTCCTGTGAGAATCCAGTGCTTTGGTTTTTTAAAATCCCTTCAAGTTAACTTACTTATATTAAACATTAAAAAAGTAGTTATTGTTCATTTTGGTCCACAAGATCTTTACGTTGGATGTGCAAAGATATTTTTGGCATCCATGTTAATAGTAAATAACTTTTATTAACATCTGTTTTTAGTCAAACACTGCAATTCTTGCAGGTAGGGATTGAATCTTTCTATGTCTCTCAATACATGTCTATGTATTTATGTTTGAATAAAGCTACAAATGAGCTTAATGCAAGCATAATTGAGCTCGAGTTTAATTAAATATATTTACTTGCAAAGCATGGGTCAAATGGAGTCATGCTAGAGTGTGTACTCTAGCTGGTCATCCTGCTCAAGCTTTACTTGAGTATGCAAGTCTGCAAAATTCAACTAGAGCTAGTTTTTTGTACGTTACAGCGACGCCTCATATATGCGCAGAAGGCTCAGGCTACAATTGTAATAAACAACATACACCAACATATCGTTGTTGTCATCACCCTCATTACTACTTCCTCTAATGTTGGTATTTTCTGGGATATCTGAAAGTAAGCAAATATCATCTTCATTAGAAGCAGAAACACAAGGAAAGAAACCTCACTCTATAAGGAATTGTCTTGCTGTATTATAGTCTTTCTTTCTAGTATAATTTGGTAATGCTATGATTGACTTGTGAGAGCTGCATCATTTACAGGGGCTACTCCAAAAGGTGTGCTCAGAGTCATGGGTGTTCAAGGTCTAACAATTTATCATGTGAAGAGCCATTTGCAGGTAGATGACATTGCAGAGTGTTTTTTGTACATTCTGTTGGCCTGTTACTTTATTGACTTATCTATGCTTGTTATTGATGCAGAAATATCGGCTAGCAAAGTATCTCCCAGATTCGTCTTCTGAAGGTATGCTTTAATAGCACTGAAATATCAGATTTTAATCTTCATAAGATAATTAAAGTATACTATCCTAAAGGTGATCAGTATCATAAGTAGATAATATCCTGCATTCATGCAATTCAAAAGAAACTGAATTAGAAGTGTACTGATTATTTTGCTCAAATTTCTAATGCAAGGAAAAGCGTTCGATCAGAAAGAATCGGGTGACATGCTTTCCAGTTTGGATGGTTCATCGTAAGATTATTTTGTCTTCCCTTGGTTTTCAATTTTAGGATGTTGAAGTGCCATGAGCATTTGTAGGTTTGAAAGTTGGTAATCACCATTTAGATTACTTAATGGGTTTATAATGTATGCCTTCTTTTTATTTTTTGCAGTGGAATGCAGATTACAGAAGCTTTAAAGCTTCAGATGGAGGTGCAAAAGAGACTGCATGAGCAATTGGAGGTGTTATTTCTCTCTAAGCTTTGTCATTCAGTATATACCTTTCTTTGCTTGTCTCTACCAGCAAATGATATTTTTATATGAAGCAAAACGAAAAATATACTCATCATGCACTAGAACTTTGGAGTTCCATTTTATTGTTATTGAAATTACTACTTCCTTTGCCGAACATTATCATGTTACTATAAGAGAAGAAGCTTTGTCTGTCTTATCATCTGGGTTTATTTGTGGTCTTTATCTGTCTTCAAGTGCAACCACAAGTTCCGTTGCCCAACAATTGTAGTTCACTAACAAAATAAACCAAACTATACCAATGAGCGTGGCGTATCGAAGGTTGTAAAGAACAGAAACGAGCCTCAAGGCGTTTTCCTCTTAGATACATGAAGCGTAAGCCCCAAAAAGATGAAACAGCATTCATAAAATCTACTTATTATAGCTTAAAAGTCTTACAAACATCAACCAACTAATAAGTATTAGACTTTTAGTCACAAGATCAAGAAATGTGATCAGTTTTAAAAGCACCACCATCATATATATAACCCATCAACATCACTTTCGTCTTGAATACTTATCATATTTTCCTGAATTAGAACCCTTCCTTTCATCCCTAACCGTCTTGTCATTGTCTGCCTCATCATTTTATTGGCTGTCCATTCATCATCCGTGTTAACGCTCAGTTTCCGGTATCCTATTTCCCATGTAGATGTACTGACGTATAACCTATCGATGAAAATGGTTTTGACTGTCAATGCAGTGTACGGATGCCATAAAGGATTGAAAAATTTGCTCAAATGATCTATGACAATAAAGATAACTGTGCAACCCTCTGATCGGGGTAATTCGTCTATGAAGTCTGGTCATAAAATTCTCCACTATTACCTTTGGAATTACTCCCAATATCCTCAATAACATCTCGAACTGCTGTTGTATTATGGTATTGTGCCTACTTGAGTGAGGGAAAATAATTGCTTGTTGGGATCCCCCTTCCGAGTCGTCCGAAAGCACTAAACATTGCTCCTCTAGTTTCGGCCCATGGACATAAGCATAATCGTTTCTCTCTCGTATAAACAACCTGCTGACACTTTTTCTCTTTCATCAACTCTGTTTACTTTGATGAAGCCTTCCCTCGGGGTCTTGACCCCTGACCCATATGGTTATAAGCCGAGTACCAAATCTTTCTGTTATTAAACCCTATTGGTTTCTTGCCCAACCTAATTCTGGAGCTCTCTTCCTCGATTCCCACCTTGCAAACCAATATTCAAACCATTTTTCCATTCTCAAGCGGTTTAGCTCCTGCCCAACCCAATTAAACCATTGAGCTAGGTAGCTAATTCCGCACAGTAGCCGTTAGCAATCATTTGGGCAAAGCGATGACCGCTTTTGATCTGAAATAGTGGTCGATAAGAGCGCTACTTTTTCCTGGTCTTCTTTTGTTTTTGGGCTATTTTCACTGGGCTGTTTTGTTTGGGACCCAAGTTACCTTTTTTTTTGGCACAAACTTGTAAGATTTTTGGGTCAAAATGTAAAAGGAACTCGATCAATTCCAAGTCTAGACCAATTTTGTATATGAGCAAACGTTACTAGGATCACTTGTCTGTAGACACTACTTCAGTTTACGATTCTACCCCTCAATCAAACCCCCTCCACTCTCCAGACTCTACCTAGCAATGTTGCTGTTTTGTTTTCACCCATCATCCTGTACTCTCATTTACTTTTTGTTTTTTCAGTTTTAATAGCTAATGTTTTCAGTTTATAAAGATAATTGTATAGCTCTTTTTTGTTTGACCCTTTCCTTTCCTTTATTTTGTTTTGAATGTTATTCATCTTGTTTCACTTGATATGTATTAGGCATACAATATATTAAGGAGGCGTATGGTTCATTTTAAGTAATACAAATGAAAATGAAAATGGAAATGAAAATGCAGCAAAATGGGAATAGCCGATTAGGAATAAAATTTGCGTTCCCTTAAATTTTGCCACATATGAAAATTAATGGGTCTGAGGTAATGTGCCAATATAGTATATCAAACCAAACCACATTTTTCGTTATTATTCTCATTCTGTACCCCTCCCTATCTCCAACCGAGAGCACCGTAACTTGTATATATATATATATATAGCGCTTTCTGCAGTTTACCGAGATAACTGCTTAACCCTTGAGTCATCCTGTTTGGCCCTCTAAATTCTGTTCAGCAGTCCTAGGATTAATGCCCACATAAAATTCCCCCTGGTACACTCTCACCAGCATTGTGGTCAGTGCACTATGCCTGGACAAGGTTATCTCGTTCTAGCAGCCCTCACCAGATATCAGGCTCCTCCTAGGGTTGTCCCAGTCCCCGATGGGTGCTTGATACTCTCAGCTTAGGTCCTATTCACCTGAGCCGAGTGTCCCCATCTCCTCCTGTGAACCCCCACGCCGGTAGAGCGGCCTGAGCCAAGCGTGGTTACCACACACCCCATCTGTTGCCCTTGCCCTATGACCTCTTGACCACCCAAAATTTATCCCTTGCTATCCATCGTCCCCATCAGAATCCATGGTACCTCCCCAACCTTGCCATCGTTCATCTGCCTCCCTTTTAGCTGGAGGTGATCAATGTAGCAATGCTGCTGCCTTCTTGTCTTGTTTGTCCATAATCTTTGTGAGTAATAATTCTAGCATCAAGAATTTGGATCAGAAAAGCTGTTCCACAGTTTCCACGCGTTAGTCCATGTTGGTCTCAATTTGCTGCATTCCGATTTCTAACTTCTTCAACCCATCCAATTTCTTCAGCAGCATGGTCCATGATCAAGATCGATGCTCTGATATCTATTTCATAAGAATCAAAAATGGTATTTATTTTTTTGGAAAGGGCAAAAATGGTATTTATTGATTGAGCACCATTACAAACAGCTAATATAATCGGCATGCTTTTGAGAGGCAGCCATCTCCAAAATAACTACAGAAAATTATTGTATTCTGATTATTCTCTTTGCTTTCTAATGACCCTTTCCCCTTTATTTATAATTATTCTTTTTTTTGGAAGAGGTATCCCAGACCACATTGGGCCCAGACTAATCCTCGGCAATTTTTGGGCCGAAGCCCGACTGCTAAAGCATGCAGCCCGGGGTCAAAGCCCCCGTACCAAAACACTTTTAATGGTGTGAGTGTAAAGTGGACCTTCAAATAAACATTTATAAATACCAAAACTACCACTGAACCTTTGGCAATGATTGTTTTTTATGTGCAAGTTTTAAGGAAAAGGAAACTGTGAGTAACAAGTTATTCAGTAACCTTGTCCATCTTTAGACTATTGAAATCAGTTCACAGAACTTTATACAAATAAAGTATATATGTTTGAATTTTGGGGGTTTACATGACTTTTAAAAGTTAAAGGCGATATAACATGTAGCTCCCTGTCCGTCTCATATGGCCTCCTCCCTCTGCACCTAGAATGTGCATGCATCGTTGCAAATCGCAATTGCTGCTTTGTTATGAGTTATCGTTCCATGGCTGCTTGTGCAAAAATGATAAAGCAGACTCGCTGGCTTAAGCGGTTTACATAGATGTGCTTAAAGGATTAAGCAGATTCGCTGGCTAGATCAAAATCTTTAGCAACTTATTGCCAAGGCCTAAATCCAAAACAACACATATTTTACCCCAACTAGTCTAATTAATATTCTGCAGTTACTGACCCAAGCTCCAGAATCCACACCCCGATTCACTTTGACTGCTATGATGACTCTTTTGTGCTTAACAAGACTGAAACTGATACGACATGAATTAGGAAATATTATTTTATTATTAGAATGATATTTTATTTTAGGGTAATATTAGGATATCTTTTATTAGGTAAGTATCACTTTAGGTAAAGATTAGGAATCAAATATATTATGATATCTTTTGATTATAAATAGGGTATTAGGGTTGTAATTTTATCATGCATAATTTGAATGGTGATTTTGATATTATTGGAGAGTTGGTTTACCTCTCGAAAGTAAACCGTGGGAGAGCCGATCGACCTCTTGAACGTTGATTATTCTATCTTTTTATTTTCTTTTCATTTATTTATCTGGTTCGTATCAGAAACATACAAATTAGTAAATGACAAAAGTTAATTTGCTTTTGCTATCTTTATTTTAACTTGTGTGTCCACATAATTTAATAATTCTGTTATAAACACAAAAATGTAACTAGATTTATCACAGAGGTAGAAGTATATATATTAAAATTCACCACCTAAATGGTCCATTGGCTGCTTAGCTCCCCTAACATGTTTTAGGCACCAACTCCTGCACCTGCATAGACACTGCTGCTGCTCACTTACAGCTGTAAGGCTATCATAGTGACTGGCATATGAGAGAGTGGTTTTTGAAGGTTATGTTTTTTGGTGGTAGTTGTCAAGTCTGGTATCTTCACTTCATCATCCTATATTGGTGCATTATCAATATTTCTGTAGTCAGTGGTATTTGACATTTCAGCAGTAACATGCTTTTCCTAGTACACCTTGTTAACAAGTAGATGACTGCATGGTAACTGGAGGAATTACTCCATGTGTAAGGGGTATGCGATATTTTTGTTTTTTTTTCTCTTCTTTCAATATGACCATATTGTGGGAAAAAAATAGAACATTTTGTATGATAAGAACTTTGGCTTTGCCTTTTATATTTAAGTATGTATATAATTTGCATAATGACATATATTGAACAATATATTGTCATGTAAACAGAATAAGATAATTATATTGATATCATGCGTGGAGCCTATAAATTTTTTATATCTAATGCTCTTAACAACTTAAAAAGTAGAAACAAGGCAAGTTTCAAAGGAAAAAAGAAGTCAGATAACGTTTTATGTCCCATGTTGTCCGCCATGGGAGTTAACGTAGCATCATAATGTTTCTTGCTATCTATAGCAACTGTAGAGGGGTTCCTCCTCGTGCAAGGGCTCTTTGTCATGGACCTCTCAACGGGTGAAAGGAACTCTACATGTTGTTTCTTTCTCTTCTCCAATTGACACATGTATAATCCAAACCAGAGGGCTTCTTGTGCTCTTAGTTTCAAGGAATCTAAGGGGCCGTTTGGTTTGCAGGATTTTCTGGATTTGAAATCCTAGGATTCCTTTCAAAAATAGGATTTTGAAATCCCAAGGTGGTAAGAATTTCAAGGGATTTCATAGGATATGTATATAACAATGTTTTAAAATATGTTAAACACATTTGTTTTTTAATAATAAGATAAATAAAAGGTAATTTATTATTTTTATATTTTTTATAATTTTATAATAATTTTTTTATAAATAACGAAATTCTAAATCCATTCAGAATCCTGCAAACCAAACACACAAAATGATTCCAAATCCTTCCAAATCCAAATCCCCACATGAAATTCAATCCATTCCATTTCATTCCTACAAACCAAACGGACCCTAGAGTATTTTGCCACTTTGCATTTCTCTTCGAACTTGCCTTGCTACAGGTGTTTCTTATCAAGCTTAGTTTTTCTTTGATAGCCAAATGTGGTTATGCATGTTTAATTTCTCTTGAATTAATTCTTGTGTTTTTCTGAAGTTTCTTTCTTTGGAATGATTAAATGATAGGTGCAAAGACAGCTTCAGTTACGGATAGAAGCCCAAGGGAAATACCTGAAGAAGATAATCGAAGAACAACAGAGGCTGAGTGGAGTTGTATCAGAAGTGCCCGACAATTTCCCAGAATCCAAAAACACAACCGATCCTCCTTCTATCCTGGATCAGCCCGCCAAGGAAGTCAACAACGAGGAAACAGTATCGTCCTCTTCTAGACGTGAACCGTTAACACCCGACTCCGGTGGTCATTCCGCAAGAAGCAACGCATGGATGCAGCAACTTACTCTAAACAACCCCTCGGCTTAACTCACCAAATACTGGAGTCCAGCAAAAGGCCACCATTCCAGCAGCAGCAGCAGCAGTTTGGTCATTCATCTGGGATGTCGGTTGACGATGAAGATTAGTTATGCTAAAGTCTCTGATCAATCAATCGTCAAGTGTATTGCTTTCTTTTGTACTTGTGCAGGTTATAGAAATATCATATCATATATATATTCGATTAGGTTCAAAGGGTGTGGTCAGATTGAAGGATTCGTAATTAGTACTCTGAAGATGAGACAAATTAGATGGTAATATTGATTAATGTATCTGTTATTGGTGTGGTGTATCCTCATATTCCATCCTCCACTGGACGTTTCTTTTAACATAACATTTGAGCATAAAAGAAGATCTTTGTTTCACAATTGGGAATGTAGGTTTTGTTTTTTGTAATATGTTTTTGAAACATCCATTTTGGAACTTATGATTTGATATTTCAAGCCGGTCTCTATCGTCGATGCTTTCTTTGATTTACCATGCTGCCCAAATGCAATCTACCGTCCTGGAGGAGTCTATGGCTGCCATGGCCAACAACCTCACCAAGCTCCTTATGGCCTCCACCTTGAACGTCACCCAAATCGAGAACCTCGCTATGCATAATTGCCACCAATATGCCACCACTTCCGACCTCGTCATTGCCTTTGCCAAGCTCAAGGCAGATACAAACCATGATCCCCTCCTCCACCCCCACCCTCACCCTCCAATTCCAGTAAAGTCCCTGGATGTATCATTTAGTGTTTTATGAGACCACGAAAATGGAATGGTGTCTCTGAGAGCAGGAATCGTACACCATTAGAAATGGTATGATCTATCATGAGTCAAGGTGACCTTCGGACACATGTAAAGGATTACTCACTAGAGACGTCAACTTTCACATTCAAACGAGTTTAATCAAACTATGTTGAAAAGATACTATATGAAATATGGACTAGGAAGAGTTCTACGTTGTCATAATTGATTTCAAGTGCGTCATTCACTTCAATAAATCAATTCTTTTGAGTTCATAATTGATTTCAAGTGCGTCATTCATTTCAATAAATCAATTCTTATTCAGAATAACAATTGTGACTTTTTCTTCACAATTAAACCTTCTAATCATTGATACATTTGTTGTAAACATTGTGCTTACGAGTCATTTTATGTAGCATTTGAACTTTGTTTATTGAAATTCTATTTTACAAACAAATTAATTCCAAAGATATTTTAAGTTCTGGAAAACAATTTAGGACTCATCTTTCAATTTGTATGACTTTTGATCATCTCAGATCAAGACTCGATCTTTAGATATTTTGACTTCTGGATATCAACAATTCAAAATCTATGGTATTTGGTACATTTAAAGGAGTGTTTTGCATTTTTCAACATTTTGTGGTCAATCCAGAACTAGAAGGACCTACCTAAGGATCACATCCTTTTCACAAATATCAGTTAGTGGTCTAGATAAATACACGAGTTTGGTGAGGTTAACAGAGGACTTGAAAGAAATATTGGTCCCTACCAAACCGAGTAAGGTATCCGGGTTACTACATGTTCTATTCATTCTCGTTCTTTGGAGATGGATATTGAAACAAACATGGACCTAGTATCAATAAATCATGCCACCCTACCAAGACACTCAAGTATCTTGTCAACGATATTTGTTTCATAAATTCATGGAGAATTAGCATAATCTATCAATTCCTCACTTGCCGATTTTAGGTATTGAAAAAGGAAGATATCATCTTCGGTCTTCGAACTTCATATTTAATTCACCATGTCTATTGATTTCTTAACCCGTGTTCCAATTAAATCAATCTTTGAATCCAAATCTATATGACTTTAATCTTCCTTTAAATAATCACGAATCTTTGTGATTCCAATTGCATATGTTTGTGATATTGCTGAATAGTTTGAGAAGTTACTTTTTAAAGTTTACTTCGGTGATAATTGGAAGACCTATCAAAATCAAAGATATATCATTTACTATCATTGACTCCGATAGTAAAATTATTGAATCAAGATATATCATTTACCTTTCATTATAGTAGATGGAAATGACATTGAGCTTGTTTCTTGATCCTAATCAACCAAGTATCTTTTATATATTCGTGTCTTTAGCTCATATCATTAACATGATCTCCTTGGTATCATTAATATGTGTTTTTGAATGTGTAGAATTGCCATGTGAAAAACAAGGATATTTGTAAGTTTCTTAATGATATTTATGTTAATGACAAGGCAAAGATAGAGAAAGCCACTAATTAAGTATGTTAGGTAGTGAATAATCAATCTTGTTATTGACCAAGAGTATTGCTATCCTTTAAAGATATTTTGGACATTTTTGTCAAACTCAAACCATTAGGTTTTCTAGTTTTTTGGAAATTTAATTTCTATTATACTTTGTTCTAAATACAAAAACACCTACACTATTTGTTATCTTAGCTAACGAAGTCACTTTATAATTAACCATGTTCATACTTGTAATATTGAGCTATCACTTTACTTCTAGTTCGTTAGATTCAAGTGCTATTTCATCAGATTTACTTCTCGTTCATCCTATTTGGAAAACTCGGTTTTTATTTCCGATTTTTATGGTATATGCTTTAGGTTTCATGTTCAATTTTTTCATCTTGTAGATGGTTTTATGTTCGGTTTTAAGCGCTTGGATTATTATTTTGTTATAGTTCCGGAAAACTGTAAACCGAAAAACCGAAACCGAAGACTAAAAATCAAAACCAGAACAAAAAAAAAAAATATTTCTATACAATTCAGTTTAAAGCTAACCAAACAAAAAAAACTGAAAACCGAAAATCGAATGCTTTGGAGTTTTTAAAAACAGCAAGGTTTGGTTTTCCGTTCATTTCGATCAAATTGAAATAATGAGACTTTGGCTAAAAAAAATAAAAAATAAGTTTTTTATAGGTTTCTTCAATTATTGTTTCTTAAAAATAACAGTTGACTATATTTGGGTCCATTAGTTTGTGTGATAGTACGTAGTTGGATTGAATAGATTTTGGCCATTGGTTTGAAACTTGATAACCTGCCGACCATCATGATTCATAATTGACATTGGTACGTATTTTATTTGTTATTGCCTGTAATTTACTAATTAATAAAGTTCTATAATAAATATCATTATATGAAATTTACTTTCTATTTCTTATATAAACTATAACTTCATTTGTATACAACTATGTATATTTATATAAATACAAGATTTCGTTCAACAGAAAAATATTAAATATATAAAATAACCAAATTTTTTTTTTTTGGATGAAAAAATGACGAGAAAAACTGGATGAAAAAGTAAATGAATATGAATATCAAATTAATGAGAAAAACATCATTACTTTTTTATGTAATTTATTTTGTTCGAATTTTGATGTTAATCATATGTTTTTTATTTAAAAAAAAGGGTGAGAGATTTATATAATTAAAAATATAGTACTCTTAGGCTATGTTTGGCAAGCATAAGCTAGTCCATCCAAACATGTATCAGGAAGCTAGCTTATAAGCTAGCTTTTGAAAAGCTACTTTGAGTAGCTTATGAGGAGCTTATTGTAGCTTTTTTCCAATTATACCCTTATTAATATTAATTATGAAATTTAAAGATACCCTTTTTGGTCATTTTACATACTCATAAGCTAGTTTTTGCCAAACATAATTTGTTCATAAGCTAGCTTATCAGCTACTAGCAAGCTTATCAATCAACAGCTAGCTTATCAGCTATCCGCTAGCTTATCAGCTACCAGCTAGCTTATAAGCTACGTTTGCCAAACATAGCCTTAATGGTATCTCTCTCTCTCTCTCTCTATATATGTGTGTGTATATATATAAATGGAAAACTAAGGAACACTCTCATAGTCCCTCGATCTATACTATATGCATTTGTATATAAACATAATTTGTAATATGCATATGTGCATATATCCATAAGGGCATGCGGTCTAAACGAAGGAATATGAGGATGTTACTCAGTTTTCCGTTTTTTTATTTCACTTGAACGTGTCTCTCTCTCTCTCTCTCTTATATATATATATATATATATATATATATATATATATATATATACAATATATATACAAGGGCCGGTTCAAATAGAAGTCGAGTTTCAGTTATGAACGTGAAGATAAAGGAGAGCGATACGTGTCAACACATTCATCTAATATTCATCATGAACATATATCATTCATAATGAAATATACAACATTCCGAATGAATAATACACGATTCACAATGAAAAATACTCGATCCTTTTGAGCCCTTCTTTTATGGCTATTTTAGGTAATTGGTACAATATTTGTGAGTGTACACTCCACACCTTAACGACTAATGTATATTTGCCTTTTCACCTTAATCAATTTCAAATGAATTACATGCAATTACTTACACATCAAGATAGACGATTGACACTAAAAGTAATAGCTCTTTTAGAAGCAATTATCGTTGGAATTGCATCAAAATTAATTTCATGGAACAAATGATACGCTAAAATGAGATGTATTTGTTTTTTATACCATTTTTTACGTGCCGACAACTTTTAACCCATAATGCAATTTTTTAAATCAACTAGATTGTGAAGGTCAACAACCCCCCTGGGTATATTTTCTTTTTTAATTTCAGTTTTTCTATTTAATTTTTTAACCAAATATTTTGATTTAGTTGAAAACAATGTTTTAAAAACCGATTGAACAGGTTAAACCAGGAACCGGTGAAAGGACCGGATTAAATGTGACCGGTTTTATGGTGTTTTAAGAAGCGGATTGAACTGGCCGGTTTAATGGTTGAACCGGTGAATCGAACCGGTAAAAGACCGGTTGACCCGGTTTTAAAAAAATTATGTATAAAACTTGTTATTATTATTTTTTAATGTTTTTTAATTAATGTAAAACTTATTGTAATGTGCATTTTTAATGTTTTTTAACTTGTAGATATTAAATTGTTGGTTTATATATAATATATATGAATGTAAGAAAATGGAAAAAACATAAAAATGCTTGGAACCGGTTGAACCAGTAGTTGAACCGGTCGAACCGTGAACCGATCATCATACCAATTCAACTAAAAAACCGGTTTTTGAAACATTGGTTGAAAGGCTTTCGAGGCTAATTTTATTTGAAGTGGAAAACATGTCAATATTTGATAAAATAAACCTATAGAGCCTTAATTCGGTTAAAGTTCATACTTTAATTATTTTATTTTGGTATAAATATATATAATTGTCAAGTTTTTTGACAGTATATTTCTTGGTTCATTTCATCATCCAATCATTTAATAGAAAGTTATTTTTTGAAAGTTTTTTGAAATATTTCTTGGTTCAATGCCTAGATGTGAATAAAGTTAGCAGTTTGGTTAAACAACAATATTTTACACTGAATTGTACGAATAAATCAGATCCAACACCTCAATTAATTGCTTTTCATGTATGTGATGTTTAATCACATATAGATACAAATGCTTAATTTTTAGGAGATACTTGAAGGTTTTTTACATATTCTAACATTTATACATGATATGAAGCATACTAAAAATTGAATAGTATACTGGCTACATATTAAAAACATTACAATCCAACTTTTGTCCGTGTAAAAAAAAGGAAATTGGAAAGAGATATGAGATTCAGCTAACCCCTGAAGCAATGGAATGAGCCCAAAATCTTAGTAGACCTTTCACCTCAACATCATTTCTACAATTCATTCCGGTCAACGTTACAATCTCTTCATCTTGCTGATCTTTCTTCTCCACTAGAACTTCTACTTCACAAACCCGATTACGTGCGAAGATCTGGTATTGAAACCAATATGAATCGAAGAGCATGTAGACGTGTTCTTCTGGTGGTGGTGTCATTTTAATGGTGGAATATTAGTTTCCATGGTGTTTGATTTATAAGGAAGATAAACGGGTAAGCTACGTGTTGGACTTTCTCTCATTGTCGAATGAAGTTTTGGATGGAAAATAATTGCATAGATATTTTATGAGTAAAGTTCGATTTTCGTCCCTAACATTTCTTTACTGTAATGATTTGTGCCCTTCCATTTCAGTTAGTTGGTTTTTGTCCCTCACGTTTGTTCATTTCCAAAAGATTTCATAATTTTCATCCCTTAATTTGTCAAATAATTGTTAACATTTTTTTTGTTTGCTCCAACTTAACTAATTAAATGAGTGGTATTTTAGTGATGTAACCTGTTTTCTTATTTTTCTGTTATAACATATTTATATTATATATGGACAATTATCCCTTACTTCGCAATAGAAAAGATAAATGCACGCACATTTCACTGATCAAATAGGCATTCATCACCTCCGTCATTGAACAACACCCACCCACAAAATGTACAAACATCATTTAGCCAATCATAATTTTTATAAACTAAATTATGCATGTGAGTTAATTAATCAAGAATAAATGAAACAAAATTTCATCAAAAATATACCAAGGGTTCAGGGGCGGAGCCAGAAATTAATTTGTAGGGGGGCAAAACAGAATCAATTCAAACTCTAGCATTATCTGCAATCTCAACATTATCTTCAATCCTTAGCTTGAGCCTTAAGTAATCTTCTGATCTCGATCATTATCCACTCCAAAAACAATTTATCTTCTGCAGCAGTACTTTGAGTTATAAGCAGTAGAGTTGAAGACTTAGCAGCAGTTTCACCAACCTGCTGCTAGTTTAATCCAGCAGTAGTTTGACTCTGCTGCTTAAATCCAACACAAAGTTTGAACAACGATCTTAATTCTAAAAAATATTTTGTTTATACACAAAAAAACCTTCAAAACATCAACAGTAATCATAATTTCCATGTGAAGCTGATTTTTAAGGGGGGCAATTAGCCAAATATTTCTAATTTATAAAAAGAAAACTAACAAAATTTAAAATGTTAGAGGGGCAACTGCCTACTCTGCCCCCCTCCTGGCTCCGCCCATGCAAGGGTTGATTACTTAAGAATATATGGAACATAGTTCATCAAAATAAGTGAAAACATGAAATAATTTCATTTTTTACATAGATACAAATATGAAACAATCTCATCAAGAAAGGTTATATGAAACAATTTCATCATTTCATCATATAAAGTGATTCTATGAAACACTTTTATTCAAATAAATAATGAAATCAATGGGTTGTCCAATTTGTATAATGACTTGTTTTGCATTTGATCATTTCCCTGTATATTCCACAAACTGGTTTTCCTTTCTTCAAAAGAGTTGAAGACTGTATTTAGCATTCAGAAAGGAAGAATATCTTCTCTATTGGTCATCTAGATTAAAGGAATTTGTGTGGATTCTGTGGATGCAACTAGCAGAGTTCGTTTTTTGAATTCAGATATGACATCAAAGGTTAGTGTGTTGGTAAAACTTTGAAACACTTATAGCACTCCACTTCATATGGATGTTTGTAACGGTTATTTTCAGTTGAGTTTACGGCTCTTGTATTCCAACAATTAGTTTAGAAAAAAAAAAAGAATGATAAAATAGGATAGGATACCTCTTACTTAAGAGGAATTTTTTTAATGTTTAATTCTAGCTAGAAGGAGGGACGTGATCCGTTCAAGGCCATCCACGGGAGAGGGTGACACGGTTGTACGCCTAGGGCCCAAAAGCACTAGGGGCTCAAATTCTTTATTCGGTTATAGTAGTATTATTAAAAAATTTAATATTTTAGAGACTCAAAAAATTGTAGAATGTAATTAGAGACAAAAAGAAGTTAGTAGACAATTGATAAGTACCTAAAAAACATATTAACTAATTATGGTTAGAGAGGAAATTTTTTAAAAATATAATAATCGGCCATTCTTATATGCTATTATATATTGCCCCTTTAATATTTTTATCAGTTACTAAGGTCCAATTAATGCTAGTGACTATTTATTTAATTGTTTTCGTGCTTTAACAATTTGATGGACAACTACTTTAAGCTCGATTGCTTGCTATAGCTGTATGTTTTTGTTGAATATTTATTTATTTATTTGTGCTTTTGTTGATTAGTTTTAATTTGCTTATGTTGTTTGCGTAAGCTTATGTTGGCTATTGCTATATATTTTTGCGTCTATAAATGATTTTATCTCTTGTTTGGCGACCCATCTATTGTTCCACATTTTCATTAATCCTCATTTGTCTACTTATCCAAACCTTGATAAATGATAATCTTCTCTATCACTAGCTAATCTTTCATCATTTCTCAATTAGTCCCTCAACATAAGTTTTGTTTCTATATTAAAATAACATATGTTTATTGTTATGAACTAAGTAAACTTCGACCTTTAAAATTTTTTACCAACTCATTGTAGATTTGTATTTTAGTACTTCAAAATTTATCCTCATTTTATAATACATAAATCTCAAGCATTTAAGGTTTGCGATGATGACTCCATGTCATTCGTGGTTGCTAGAGAAATTAGTCAATGCACATAAGCTGATCTAAAAACACATGACTATCAAAAAGAAAAAAATAATGTTAAATCTATCTAATCTATAATAAAAAGGAATAAGATATAATACTCATAAATTATTAGAATTTCTTGTATTCAATTTTTTTACTAATGAAAAATACTTGATAAACTTTTTTCATGCTATTAGGAGCCCATGATTTTTATACATCTAAAACCCATGAAATATTAGGAACAAACTTGAATCACGTGAAAAATGACAATGATCAGACAATAATCAATAATGTGAAAGATGAAATCACACTTATCATTTTCATATTTTCCGAAAAAAGAACATCTGTGAAAATAAAATATAATAAGTTCCTCATTTTTACATTTTACTATATTTATGAGAATAAACTACACTTTACTCAATTCTGAAAATATAAAACAATATTTATGACATATTGACATTATAATGTAATGGTATAGGATCTCGTGAAAAATCTCATTTTTGATAAAAAAAAATTATGAGAAATATTTTTAATCTATTAATCACTTTTAACCAAATATTGTACATGAAAATTGCGGCTTAAAAGGAAATTGATTCGATGTATCTTATCTCGATGCATTATATCTAGTTTTGGTCTAGTTTTCATCCAATAATAAATAACCAGTTCTCACACTTATATCCAATTTTGACATTTCTCATTGTCATATATGCACGTTCCTGTTTTTGTGCATCTTACATTCCTAAATCCTAACTATGACAATGGGGCTCCCAAGTTTCAAGAACCATGAAAACATTTTCATGAATTTTTGATAGTTAAGTCTATAAAAGTTAAAACAATACCTGCCACTAGAATTTTAAAAAAGAAAAAAAAATTAGTAAAGAAAAATCGACAAGCAACACCAAACAATCGACATAAGTTTATGTGGCTCAATTTAATGATAGAGTAAATTGCAACTTTGGTCCGTATGATTTGTTGTTTTTCACACTTTTGGTCGTTACAAAACTTTTATTCCTAGAAAACCCCCGTTATATGAGAGGTGCTTGGTGTTGATCCCTCTAACTAACTTCATCAGATTCCGTTAAAACCTCCCATGTGACTTGCACATGAAAGTATATTGGTCTTTTACAAAAAACAAAACCACAGGGACCAAAATTGCAATTTACTCTTCCATTATTATACCATTTATTTAAAACATTATAATCACATTATCTATCTATTTGGTTCAAACTCTTAAAAACAATTCTTTAGGCATATTTATATTTCACCACTGCAAGTGACTATAGCTTTGGCACATGTCAATAAAACATATTGTTATCCATCTTATACACATTTAAATCAAACTCATCCTGAGCCCTATCAAAACAAGTAAGTTATATTAAATGTCACAATGATAGTTCTTCCAAGAAATTCTTTTTATGGATCCCATGTGTTTTTTAAGCATATAACTTTAATATGACTGAATTCACAAGTATAATGAAGAAAATAAGTGAATGGAAATCACATAAGGGTTGGGGATAAAAGCTGTGATTTTCTTTTTCCCTTGTTTACAAGAAAAATTTCTGTCTGAATTCACACTCAAAGATTTCTGTTAAAAAGAAAAAAAAAAGATACACAAATGAACAACTCTACCTACACATTACAAAGTAACAGTTAACAAATTTCAATAGCAGGTTGTAATGAAACCAAACGAACCCAGTATATCCAGCTTTGAAAACGTTTTCAGAGTCTATACCCATGCAAATGCTTAGCCCATCTTCTAGCCATATAAGGATCATGGTAATCCCAGCTCCCAACGTTGCTGTTCCTACCATCTTCACTCCCGCCACCACCACCACCATCATCGCTCGTTTCCCTTTTTACCCCTGATCCCACCATCATTTCCCCTGTTCGTATGCACTCACTCATTCCATCCTCGATATAGCTATACTCCACCCAAACGTTCCCACTTTCGCTAATGTTCAACGGGATTCTCCTCTCCTCCCCACCTCTAAGTTCCCCAAGCCTCACGATCCTACCATCTTCTCTAATCCTCAACTTAATGTCTCTTATTTTATCCCCGAGCACTCTCCCCAAAAACTCTTCAAATTCATGCATCACGAACCCGTTAGAGGTCCCAAAGCTATAACCCACGTGAAAACGATGGATCTGAACGGCCACCTCCGTGTCAAACCCGTGGTACGATCTTGTTGGGTTGTCCGAAAGGTGTAGAATGCAAGATTGTGGGTTTTCGTAAGCACGGTCCCCCAGTACCTTTACCCCTTTCTTTAGCCCCTCGACTGGATCGGCTTGACCCATGTAGAATAGCCGATCGATAACTTGTAGCGCCGCTCGTTTGCCGTATGACGTCATTCGTCTTAGCGGGAAGACGCGCGCGGCTGCGGACGAGTAGGTGACGACCGCCAATCGGTCGATGGGTCTGAGTGAAAAAACCACCAACGCCATTGACTGCTTTATGAGCCTAAGATGAGGGCCATTGGGGCACGCGACTAATACCAAATCGATAGCCGGTTGGTGCGCCAGTCTCACGGATAGACAAGCTCGGTAAGCGGGTTCCGGTGATAATGAAGAGGAAGTGTTCAAACGATGTTGAGATGAAGGATTGAAGGTCGGATGAGAGAGTGGTTCGGATAAGACGGAGAGATGAAGGCGTGGATGATCGATGCTGTGAGCGGGTTCGATGGGATCATCGTCGTCATAGCGTGCGGAACGTAAGATCGAACGTCTGTGAACTCGGAAGGTGGCTATGGAGTCATCGAGGATTTGGAGGATGGGATCATCGGTTTGGTTGCCGTAAAGAAAACTGCAAGGCGGGATCTTCAAGTTACGAGGCAGGTGGGTCCATTGTGCACGGCAAATGGGACAGGTGACTCCTCCATGGCGTACATTTGAGGCGATACAATCGAAATGGAAAGCGTGAGAGCATTGAGCTGTGAATATTGCCTGCCCTGGATTACTGCATGAGCTGTAGTTGAGTGCTTCCAGACATATTGCACACATGGTCTGCACTCCAAAGATAGAACTATTAATTCTCAAAATACTAAGGTGTCTATTATTTTTTTAAGAGGTCTGAGTCTGACTTCACATCTAAAAAAATAAGAGGTGGATGGTGCACCTCGTAAAATTTCAGAGGACGGTAAGAGGTTTTCAGACATTTTCTTAAAAATAAAACAAATAGTCTTAAGTCTGAAAACATCTTAATTTTCAGACTTAAGAGATTTAAGAGGTATTATATAAAAATCAAACAGCCCTAAGACCAACAACGATATATAAAGGAATAGAAATTAAGTATGCAGGCTTAATTTTTACATGGGCTACACTATGATCATTCTACATTCTCTTGCATTCAGGATCACTATATATTTTTACTGATCGGTGAAGAATATGCCACAGATATACGGGTAAATTAAGTCAAATTGACATGAACATAGAGAGTGGTTGGTGGTCATTAAGGAAAGCCTCATAGAGCTAACAGATTCCCACATATGCTTCTGTTATTTGGTTGTAACTTGCAGTTTAGCTAACAAGCTTCCTAATCAATAAGATTAAAACAAGTCCTTCATTTGTCAATTGTCATTTGTTGTTGAATCATGTAGGACAAAAGCATGAGATTAATGAAAAATCAAGGAAAAAAAAAACAGTGAGGGTAACATGGTCAATTATTTCATTTGGACAGTTTATTCAACCCAATAAACAAACAACAATTTAGATTTAATCCATACAAGGGCTTAATGGAAAAACTATGAAACAGCCCCAAAGTATGGCAGGTATAAAGACTTAATTGATTGGTGTTGATTGCCAATATTGCGCATATTGCAACTAGTGTCTCCTTAAGGGCTGTATTATCTTCTTTTATCTAGGAGGAGACGTTGAAACTCTTAGAGAACTAGTAGAGGGTCGGTCATGAATTTGGGACCTACATAGTTGTCACTACTGTATATAAAAGAATATTTATAGAAGTCAAACCAAACAGAGGGCAGGGATTTAGCATGCAGCATTTTCATTCTTCTTTTGTTGTTCAGATAAAAAAAAATATATTTCAACCATCTGTGGTAAGTTGTGAAAGTTGCCAGAAACCATATGCTATTCTCAAATAACTGTAACAACATAGCATGGTATCCACTGTAATTTGGTTAGACAACAGTAAGGGGATAAAAAGTACAATGTCATTCATGTAGAAATATGAAAACCCTCCAGAAGTGAACAATAAACAGACTTCAAGGGGATAATGACTATGCCAATTTTGACACGTGCGTGTGATTAAACAAAAACCATAAGCTGATAAGTAGCGCTCTTACTTTCCTACTAAAATCATCATATTTCGAGGAGAAATCCATAAATTAGGCTTCCAACATGAATTAGCAGGGTTAAGTGGAACAGAAGCCGTATGACCGTATCTATATTGCACGCAAGTTATAAAAGATCTCACAACCTTATATGGGGCATAAGTAGTAATCAAGGCTTAGTCTTTGTTTTGTATAATCTTCATTAGAAAGTGAAAATGAAGTGAAAGGAAATGACAAAAAGTAGATCTTAACCAGACAAAATGGATTAAGAGCAGTATGTCACATTTGATGTTGGTTTTAATGATGTAAAACTGCAATAACTTCAACTTATGCAAATTGAAGGAACAAAACATATTTTACCTGTCAGATATCCTCATGTATTATTATCACATTAAACCAATAAAAAACAAGTTTTGATATCCAAATTCACAAACATACTTCATTTATCAGTACAAGGTATGTGAAGGTATCTTTCTATCAATAGTGCATATACCTTGGGGATTCATATTTGAGATAAAACTACTCATTAACCAACTGTAGATAACAGATAATAAAACACCCTTATAATAAAAACAAATTTTCGGAGTGCGGAAATTTGAGAATGTATTGTCAAGTATATAAGGAAGGTTATATACTTTTAAGTATTTGCAATAAGGGTTTGGTTCCGGTGAGAAGTGTCAAATTTGATGAGAAGTGGTTATCAACTGTCGGATGAGAAATGGCCGAACACTAGGATGAGATGCACCGGATCATTTTTCCTTTTTAAGCCGCAATTCATGGGAGGGTATTTGATTAAAAGTGAGGTAAATCTTCAAAGTGGTTCAACTTATTTAAAATGTCATTTTCTTGCCAACACTCTGATTATGAGCTAAAACCGACACATTTCCATTGCTCTCATCAACATCGATAACATATATTCAGGATCTCCTTATAGATTACAAGTGGTTTAAATGGTTTACAAGTAAATGAAGTAAGAAAGTAAGAGCATTATTAACTACAACTTTTTGTCTGTATTCATAGCAAGAACTGGAGTCATGGCATACCTTAATTACAAAAAGGTTAAAGAAACCGAAAATTTATTACAAA
>CM058041.1:87769302-87923029 GCA_030169165.1 Centaurea solstitialis
GGCTGCGCTAGCAGCATCCTGAACCGTCCTATAATTGCCAGAACCATCTAGAGCAACCACTACATCTGGTTGTTTTGTTGCCAAATTACCCGATAACATGTATTCATTTCGCATATTCCCATCTAGAAACATCGATGAGCAAGAAGAAATGTATAGAATGAACAAACACACAAGAATATGAAACTTAGCCATGGTAGTTGTAGAGATGGTGAAAGGAGGTTGTTATAGTGGAAGAGGATGTGGAGGTGGTCGATAGTGATGATATTGATGTTTTAATATGAAAAGAGTGTATGTGCATGAGAGCTTTGATAAATTTTTAACGGTAATTGAAATATATGTATAAACTAATAAAAATACATAATATTACTATATTAGATGCAAAGAATTAATTGTGGTTCTAAAGGTGGTAAAAGCCCTTCGCATTTAAACTAAGAGTTACGTGTTTAATTCTTTTAGCTTCATTTTTCATTTAATGTTTGTAATTAACTATTTTTGTTAATATCTTATTTTTATGAGATTGTAAGTATTCACATTATTAGTTCTTATTTATTACCTTTAATATTCTCATTTATTTTAATTAATAAAAAATAAAATAAAATTATTTGTTTTACACATCCAAGTAAATTAAAGAGAATAATTTTTGTAGCCATTTCAAAAATAGTGTTTTACCTCTTAACCACTCTCGTTTTACCTCTTTCAAAGTTAAATAACTACAACTTCCTTAGGGATAATCAAGGTCTATAAATAGAACTATATCCTTCGTTCAAAAATTCTAAGTCCTAATCCCTATTGACTACTGGCTTAGCAACCCAATCCAAATAAGAAAAGAAAACATTGACCTATTTTAAACCCAACACTTCAACGAAATGCTTAAAGAAGTGTCACCACCGTCTATATAAATTTCAACCATGAGTTCATCAACCTTAATTATAATCAAAAAACACAATTCACTAAAAGTCTACCAAATATTGCCTTAGAAATCAATCTCTAACTCAAAGCATTTGACTTGACAATTTATATATACTAACCTTACGTCTTTCAAAGTTCACGAAACTACAACTTCCTTAGGGATAATCAAGGTCAATAAATAGAACTATATCCTTCATTCGAAGATTCGAAAACCTAATCACTTCAAGACTATTGGCATAGCATCCCAATCCGAATTCACTTGTTTATCTCTTAAATAAGGAAAGAAAACATTCATCTATTTTAAACCTTTACACTTCAACGCAATGCTTAAAGTAATGTCACCCACCATCTATAAAAATTTCGACCATGAGATTCATCAACCTTAATGATAATTAAAATCACAACTCATTAAAACTCCACCTTAGAAATCAATTTTTAACTTAAAGCATATGACTTGAGCAATTATATATCCTAACTAAACGTTTTTCAAAGCTCACGAAACTACAACTTCCTTAGGAATAATCAATGTCAACAAATAGAACTATATCCTTCGTTCAAAGATTCGAAGACCTAATCACTTAAAAGACTATTGGCTTATGTTTAATTTCTTATCTATAGCTCCTTTATCGAACTTATCATATCCATGGATTAAAAACTTAAAAACCTAATTCTTTTTTGTCGATATGCTTATGGCTGCCACTTCCAAGGGTTTAATTCCAAAATCTTTAAAAAAGTATATACTACCAAATTAGCCCTTCTAGTTTTATGAGACTTTCAAACTCAAACCAACACATTATTTTGCATAACATTATCATATAAAATTCAAAAGGATAAAAATATTTCCTAATTTTGCTATAAACTAAGAAAACAACCATAGTAAGGTCCTATCTAGACCATAGATACGTAGGATTGCTCCTAGGCCCAAGAACCGCGGCCCAAAGACGCTGACCCCAAACGCGGTACTTTGAAGTACCAAACGTACATAGGAACGCGATTTCGGATCGCAATTAGGATCGTTCAAAATCGTATTTGGGGTCGCCTTCGATTCAGCCTTCGATTCAGCCTTCACTCGATCCAAAATCAGCCTTCAATCGAACCTAATCGGCAGAACGTGGTACCTCAGATCAATTGGAACGATTTTGACATACATAATCCATCATCTTTACCGATTGATTATTAAAATCGAACAATAGGCATCAAAAATCGATTTTGATTCCATTCAAAATCGATTTTGATTCCATTCAAAATCGATTTTCACCAACTTAATTCCATCAAAATTGATTTTCATCCAAGTCTAATTCTTCATCCAAATCATTCAAATGGAATCATCACCACTTGAATCACCACTTGGGCAATCTGGATTTTGAAATCAACTCGATTTTGAAATCAATCGAACTTGAATTTGGAAGCAAATTTGGAATCGATGTTTGGAATGGAATTCGGATTGTATTTTGAAATCAATAGAATTTGGATTTTAATCAATGTAACTTGGATTTGAATGGAACTGGGTTTTGAAATCAATCGATATTGGTTGGATTTTGAAATCAATCCAACTTGAATTTCATATTGAATTTAGAATGTAATTAGGAATCCATTTTGAAATCAATAGATTTTAGTTGTGGATGAATTTTGGTTGGATGGATTAAGAGATGGCTGATGGTTGGATCGAATAAGACATGGTTGCTGGCAAGATGGAGTTTTGGAAAAGGCTAGTAATCCAAATAATATTAATATTTATAGAACATTTATGGGTACATCGTCCCATAATTTTGGTACACCGTACCGAACACGTACCGAAATGAGCCTACCCCCCTACGAACCCGATTCGTCTAACCTAGCGAACCGCGTTCCCGACCCTCGTTCCCGTACCGAAGCGTTCCGCGAATTAAGTATCTATGATCTAGACCTTATAGTTTTATAGTTTTACCAAATTTGAAACAATTTATTTATTTTAATAATAATTATATAAAAATTAGGATATATTACAATCAACTCTCCTTAAAAAATCGCCCTTCGAATTCAAATAAGCATAGATATCCAAGAACGAATCCTATATAACATTTTTTGACATATCCACACCTATGATATTTCTTATAGGAGGCAATTTTAGAAACTATATTGCGGCATCGATCAACTAAATCCTCGATAAAATTTCTATCTTCAAATTATATAAATAACTTGGGTTATAACAACTCCTCCTACTTAAGAATTAGATCTCATGATTAATACACTTCAAGTCCCCACATAATAACACTCTAAGGTGAAACATGAAAATCATTCCAAATATAACACCTAACTTGACATCAAAAATACCACAAATGTACCAACTCTAAATTGAAATAATAAAATTACGAAGGCCACTAATTTATAATTTACCATACATCTTATTTCTAGATAGTAAACGGCACAACTAATATTGCCTTAGAAATCAATTTCTAACTTAATGTGTGTGATTTGAGAAATTACATATCCCTAACTAAAGGTCTTCCAATATTTCAATTGCAACCCATAATTTTTCCCAAAACCAAATATGTATCATCCAACATTCCGATTAACTCTTATAAGATATCCTATCACTTTTCACAATCTTCCTATAACATATATAATTTGCAATGTTTGCAAATAGACTACGCCTATGGTTTATAAATTCTATCACCAATCCATCAAGAGGTACAAGCTTCTTAATTATTCTAGCATGCTTATTATATCTTTACCGACCTAGAGACTTTAGCTTAATTCATAAACCATGTTTGGCAAGCATAGAAAAACATATCTAGAACTCAAAGCAAAGTACAATACAACAAAAAAAGATGTTGATTAAAGCCTAAATGGAATTATAGTTTTGGTCCAACGTTTTAGAAACCTCGATGAACTCCATACAACCATCTAAACAAGCCAATGCACATATGAACCATCTCCTGATATGCTTAAACGATCCAAAAATGTTATATAAAACCTAGACATTGACTCAAAGAATGAGACCTTCCGGGCACCCGGGTGCCAGTTGTCCTAATTCCTTATATGTTAAATATTCACATTTGAGTTTTAAGCCTTAACAATTGATACAAGATTACGTGGTCTTCAAAGAAAAAAAATTCACAAGACTAGCAACCAAAAGCAAAGTTTAAACCGATATAAACGTTTACTTATAGTGGATCACAATTGCTAGAATGTTCATGAGAATTGATAGTTAAACTTACCTCTAGTTAGCATTTTAAGCAGGAATATATTTTAAAAAACATGTAGCTAGGTTCCTTCATTTGGGATGTCATTCCCTGTCAAAAATTTCAGATACCTACAAAACAAAATTAATAAAACAAATATGCAATTAGAATTGTTATAGACATAGAGCTTAAAGTGAAGAGAGATGCAGAATTTTTTAGTTAATATGACTAAAGCCCAACAATGATGATAATTGACAAAAATTTCTCCATAAATCTTATGCAAATCACATTGGGGCCTTCCAGCATATGACGCCAAATTGCAAATTCAATAACAAGTCCCAAAGTAACAAAGAGTGGGTCTGCAAATTAAGGAATTAAACTATAAAATATGGGCATGCAATCAAGAAAACTAGTGCCTAGTAGTAAGCTAGATCATCTGATCAAATAAAGAATTTCTCTCAAGAATCACTATACAACCTATGAAATAGATGATCATATAAACAAAAAAAATGAATCTAGTGGTAAGAAAGAGAATGTGGATGATTCAGAGGTTCATCTTTGAGACCAAAATACATTTAAAACAATCAAAATCTTGGAGAAGCTACTAGAAACAAGTTTTTACAACCAAGAAATATTGAACTTTTTCAAAACTAATAAACGAGATTGAAACAAGAATCATACAAGGATTTGAATTCCTTGAAACACAATACAAACCAATCAAATTCCTCAAGATTCCATCGAATTTACCAAAAAACGTAGTTCGAAGTTAAACCTGGCAATTCTTAAATGCGAAACTGGTTATGGGTTTTGTTGTCAATTTTATTCTATCAATCGTAATGCAGTTGCAAATCTCAAATCTACGTTGAAATAAGAGCAAAGAATATTAAAAAAGAAACAAACCCTTTCTTCTAATTCCAACAAATTAATATGAGAATCATATATCTGAAAAAACCCCTCTTCTTGCAGTTCCTTGAAAAATTGGAAGCAAAGAGAGTGTGGAGAAGAATGCCAAGGCGCAAAGTGATTGGAGATTCCCTGAAGAACAGCAAGCAGCCATGTTGGTAAATTCTTTCAAATCAGAAAGAGTTATTAATACTAATGGGGTTGGATCTTGATAACAGAAAAAACATAAATTGAAATATTCATTACGCATACCTTAATTTGTTGATAAAACTGTGCAGTATCCTGGTTTTCTTTCCGTCTTCTTCATATATATAAATGGGAAAAGGATTGTTGCCTGCTTTGCTTACTTTCCATGTAACTTATACAGAAACGAGGTTTTTTTTTTTGAAAAAAGATATTACTGAGAAACGAGGTTGATTCAAGGGTTTATAGAAGTCGCCATGTTTCCATTCAAAAGGATTTTGCTCCCAAATAATCATAATCTTTTTGAGTCGGAAGGATTTGAATTCTTGTATAAAAAGATTGAAAGATGGAGGAGAACATGCCTTAAACATCTACTACTTCTCGTATTTACTTCATTTCACTAATAGTCTAATACTTAGTTTCCATCCTTGAACCTCATTCTTTTGGTATCATGATCTTAACATAGACAATCAGTTTGAATCGATCACCCTCATATTTAGCTCAGTTCCAATTTCTAAACCAATTTGACCATGGCTTCCCAATCATACGTCTTCCTAACCTTCGAATTATAGAATAGTTGTCGCTTCATTGTACGAGAGTTTCATTAGCTTTCAATCTACCATGAACCTCAGATGATCATTGATCTTTCTTAATATCACCATGCTAGTATATGATATGATTAAGTGCACCTACATGCATCTTATTTCGGTGCATCTCATCCTAATGTTTGTCCATTTCTCATCCAACTGTTGATAACCACTTCTCACGCTTCTCATCAAATTTGACACTTCTCACCGGAACCTAGCCCTTAACATCAATAGCTTTAATTAACATCAACAATCCACGTTTTAACAAGAAGGCATTTGAATTCAATTAGTGCCTAATCCCCTTGATGCATTTTACCCCGCCCCAACACAATTTAGACCAGAGAGACATGACATGATATTATGACTACCCTAGTCATCTGTCCTATATTCAACACATGGACATCATTTTTGTCAATCCTCAAAAGTAATAATTTTAATTTAAAAAAGTAACTCCCAATCACCCTTCAATTTTTGCTTAGATACAGATTTGGTACATCTTAGTGCAGTTACAACACTTATAACATTGTCAACATCCATCATATTCATTGATTTACATTAAAACTCATCCTATGAAAATTATGAGTGCCCTTGCATAGTCCATATGATATTCTAGCATATATCATGCTCAAGATTCACAACAATACCTTCATACGTCAACATACTTTATATAACTGATTTCCTTTAATTCATGACGCTTTTGATCTTCGATGAACCTCTATCTTTTGTAGATGGTCATTGCACTTGCACCTTTTGTATCATTGATGTGTTTTGATCAAACAATTGGTAGCTTGAACTGATTTCCTTTAATTCATGAGGCTTTTGATCTTCGATGAACCTCTATCTTTTGTAGATGGTCATTGCACTTGCACCTTTTGTATCATTGTTTTGTATCATTGATGGCTTTTAATCAAACAATTGATAGAGTCAGAACAAACTTGAAGATGTTATCTTTACAAAAGTCAAGAACGTAAGCAAAATATGGTAGCTTGAGTTTAGGACTTTACTGTTATCAAGGAAGATCAAAGAGAATGGGGTGTTCAAATAAACAAATTTTCTTTACGTTAGTTTTACATATTTCCAGTCTCTGATCATCAGCAATGCATCATTTGAAGACAAAGAAGTCATGTTCAAAGAACCATCAGCGAGGTCGAAGAATTAGCTGATGACAGGGACATCGTATCTCGTGATCTGAAGATGGATTCAGTGATTGCAACTTGTCCATAATGTACATGACACTCTGAAGACATCAAGATACAACGACCACTGATCATCATGAGTATCAGTTATCTGCTCGCTGATCAATAACTTGATCCTAAAGATTAAGCTTGTCGTATGACCTAATGCACAAAAGGATTACTGCCTTTCTGATACATTGTCACACCCCGCTAATAGTACAACACATTATATTAAACGTCAACCATGATACTAAAACATAACCGTACGAGTTTACAGTTCTTACAAGCCATATTGAAAGATAACTAAACAAAACATCGTTTTTAAATCAAAAGTCTTGTTATATAAATCCATGGTTGATTCAAACGTGCATTCGTTGATCGAAACCTCATTTACCTTCTTAATTCCCGAAAAGCGTGATAAACAAGTGTCAACTACAAGAGTTGGTGAGTTCACAGGTTTATATGCACAAAACGATTTGATATGCAGAAAATTTTATCGCGTATCCATTGATCAATTCAATCTTTGGATAATAAGATTTTTGAGCATTGATTAATAACAACATTATGCACATGATAAATAACATTTGAGGTGTTTAAAGTGTTCAAATTAGTTTTTCAAAAAGATGGTGTAAAATACCAAAAACAGATTACACACCTCTAAAGATGCTTTCATTTGGGGATCTAAATCTTCACCAAGTTTATAAATTCCGAAAGTGTTTTCACGCTAACATATAAATCTATAAAAAGAGATAACAATCACTGAAATCCAACAATTATTGAGAGAGAGATGGTCATCTAAACTTGCATGCAAGAATTTGTCATTGCTGGACAGATTGCACACTATTTTTTGTTTTCGATGGTTGCACCCTTAAAATTCAACATCTTGGAACGATTCCAGATTCGTTAGAAATCTAATTCAGTCAACTTGAGTTTCAAGAGAAAAATCATGAATTTTTGATAATTTTTCAAGAAGATATGAAGGAAATAAGTTGACTATAAAATCTGACCTTGAATAAGACGTGCAATAAAAAGTTTTTAGATGATTGAGGGGTCATATCTCCGAGTTTTTTCTTGATTCTAGTTGGTTAGAACCCCAACACACCAAAATATAAACCATAAAAATTTTAGCCAAAAATAAGTTCACTAGAACTTGTTTTTGGCGACCAAAGAGAGTATAACAAATCTGACAGAATCTGAGTTTTGTTAAAATAAGGGCTTTCTAACATTTTAACCGACCATCTACCCAAAATCAGGGTTTCATAGCTATGGGGTTCTAATTCTAACCCCTTATCAAATACCATAAGTAATAAGTAGTTTTCAATAAAATCCCAATGGATTTATGCATGCAAACTCTTCTATTTCCAGATTCATGTAACTGCATCAAAATACCAAATTTCAAGGGTTTTCATCCAATATATTGAGTTTATTTTGAAGTCATTGGATTTAGCTTATTTAATGGATGTTTCAATAATCCAAAACAATCTTCCTACTCTCTAAAACACCAAGAAAACACTTTTAACATTGAACTACACAAAATAAAGAAATCTTTGCAAAAAGAAGCATAAAAATGCTGAAAATGAACTTATAATACAAGAAAAACCCTTACCTTTTCGATAGATGATATTAGCAACCCAAAATTATGATGATTTATCTTCAAAAAGGTGTTTTTATGGCTGTATTTTCTGGAGTGATTAGGAGAATTGAAGGAAGGATTTTTGAGAGAAAATGAACTAGAGAGATAAAGAGAGAATTTGCATGGTTTTTTTGTAATTTCAAAATGAAAAGAAAAATCTTTCCATCTGAATAAGAGAGAGGAGAGGGGTGGCTGGTAGGGATGGTAAAGGTCAGGGTTTGGGGTGGGGACCCCTTACCTGCCCTCGCTTTTGAATACATAGACCTGTCACCGCCCCCGCCGGGGTACGGGGATCTCACACCCGTCCCCGACCAATTATCCGGTCAATCCCCCGATTTAGACCCGACCCCTGTTGGGATATTTAGACTAAAACCAGATAACGCAGCGGATAAAAAACAATCCCGACAGAGATCCATCCGTAACTAATCAAACACTATAACGAGAGGGTTTTTACGCGTTTACCTTTAACGATAACAAAATTGGCTCCGAAGGCTAGTGAGGGATACACCACTACTGCACCACCTTGAGACTGGCTGCTAGACCGCCTTGGACTGATCGGAAAACGGACTCCGGTGTGTGTGGGTAGATGGTCGGCGGCCAAGAGAGAGAGAGAGAGAGAGAGAGAGAGAGAGAGAGAGTGGTTATGGAATTTTCTTGGTGAAAAAGTAATTGTGAAATCAGATGATTATTCAACTGCCTTAACCCTTTATTTATAAAGGTAAATATGGTAGTGTTAAAAGAAATCCCAAACCAAATATAACTCTCAATAATTATCTTTAATTAATTAAACTATTAATTGTAAATAATTATATTTAACTGATAAATAATAAATAAACAATTTATTATTTATTCCTTCTCTCTTTTAATAATTAAACTTAATTAATTATTTTCCACACTATAAATCCAAATGGTCTCGAGTTGGGTGTGTAGTAGTGTGACCCACTAGTGTCTTATAACATTGGACATGGTAATCCTAATTACTGTCTTGCACATAATCCCTTCAGATTCCCACTTGTGCCAGACAAGTAACATAACTGTTACCATTAGCCTAAGGAGGTCCCTAGCCAGACACTTAGGTTAACCAGGTTATAAGATCTCTTATATCCAGAGATACGATTCATATTTGAATTGTACACAGGTTCATTCCTTTTACGATATTTCTAAAATGAGTTTTAGACATGGAGCTGAGATTGTTCAATCATAAACTCAAGTATTTCCTGATTCTGATCTTGACTGCCTGCAGTTACGAAACTTTCCAAATAACCAATGTTATTCTATCCGAGCGTGGCCACGCATTTCTGCCAATCTTAATCATCAGGGGGCCCGGAAATATCTCTCCCATAAAGGAGGTGTAAATCCCATATTGACTACCTGCATCTGCAAACATGGCTTCTGCTGCATCTAGCCATGCCCCTTATAGCCACCCAGTTACGGTGCAACGTTAGGACGTGCTAAGAGTACAGTAGTCCTCATGCTCACAGATCAGATATCTCAGGTCTAAGGACAACCTATCATCAAGTCAATGCTTATGACATAGGCTCCATGAAGCAGACTTGAAACTGGTCACTTCCAATACTCATACACTCTGATGGGTATCTATGAATGTTTGATCATATCAACTGTATATAAACATTCATAATAGCGTTGTAGCTTCACTGAGGTTCCCACCTCAATAAGTAGCTATGAACATTTAGATTTTACAAGGCTTTGAAAAATCATGGATAACTTAAATACGCAAATAGTAATTTTTGAAACATTTCTCAAATAGTATCTCCTCATTTCAACCACAATGTGAAACAAACCCAAATGTTTCAAAATATTACATTAATAATCAATAACATAAACTAACTACTAGTATCTAGGTACTGCATCCCTATGGAACTAGCATGGCCCTCATGCTTTACTCTAGCTCGTCCGCCGGAATCTTGCATATTCTCACATCTCCTCTTCCAATGATCTATCGGATGAGGTGATACTTCCTGAGTACATGTCTCGACTTGTGATGTTCTCTGGGCTCTTTTGCTTGTGCTACAGCTCCAGAGTTATCACAGTAGATATCTACAGGTCTAGAGATACTGGTTACAACTCTTAGATCCGAGATAAAGTTTCTGAGCCAGACAACTTCCTTTGCTGCATCTGATGCTGCAATGTACTCTGCCTCTGTAGTGGAATCTGCTATGGTGTCTTGCTTCGAGCTCTTCCACGAGATCGCGCCTCCGTTTAGGGTGAATACGTAACCAGACTATGATTTAAAATCATCTCCGTCGGTCTGGAAACTAGCGTCAGTATAGCCTGTGACACTAATCTCATCCTCAGATCCTCCAAAGACCAAGAACACTTCTTTAGTCCGTCTCATGTACTTGAGAATGTTCTTGACAGCCACCCAATGGGATTCACCTGGGTTCTGCTGGTATCTGCTCGTAACACTTACTGAGTAATCAACATCAGGCCTTGTACATAACATGGCATACATAATCGACCCAATTGCTGAGGCATATGGTACCGATTTCATTTTGTCTTGATCTTCACTTGATACAGGACATTATGCTTTACTTAGCACTATGCCATGCTACATTGGGATAAATCCTTTCTTGGATTCATCCATCCTGAATCGTTTCAGGATTTTGTCAATGTATGTACCTTGACTAAGCCCGATAAGCCGTCTAGATTTGTTTCCATAGATCTTTATACCAAGTATATAGGCGGCTTTCCGAGGTCTTTCATTTGGAAACACTTGCTTAACCAAGCCTTTACACTCTGTAAAGTTGGTACGTCATTTCCATTGAGTAGAATGTCATCTACATATAAGACCAAGAAGGTTACTACGCTCCCACTGAACTTTGTGTAAACACATGGCTCAAACTCACTTTTAGTGAAACCGAATTCCTTGATTCGTATATCAAAGTGTAAGTTCCAGCTTCTTGATGCCTACTTTAATCCATATATGGATTTTAGCAATTTGCACACTTTATTAGGATTCTTTGGATCTAAAACCTTCCGGTTGTTGCATATAGACGTCCTCTGTTAACTTCCCATTCAGGAAGGCCGTCTTAACATCCATTTGCCAAATCTCATAGTTGAAGTATGCTGAGATGGCCATCAGAATCCTAATGGATTTTAACATTGCTATTCGTGAAAAACTTTCATCGTAGTCGATACCATGAGTTTGCGTGAAACCTTTTGCTACCAGTCTAGCCTTAAAAGTGTGCACATTTCCGTCCATGTCGGTTTTCTTCTTGAAAACCCATTTACGTCCAACAGCCCTACAGTGTTGGGGTAAATCCGCCAACTCCCATACTTGGTTGTCGTACATGGACTGCATCTCCGCCTCCATGGCTTCTTGCCATTGTTCAGACTCACTGCCTGACACAGCTTCTCCATAGGATGTTGGTTCATTTAAGTCTCTGATGTGTTTTAAATTTATACCGCAAGCGTACGGGTGTGTAGCATACGGGTCGATCACGGGGAGGAGATGGTCTAAACACTAGCTCACTTAATAATCACGGCCTAGCTATGCGAATTGATTCATCATTTTTCGTTATTACACTAGGTGGACATAAAACTAAACAAGATTAAGGGAAAATGATAAATACATAGAAACTAAAAGAAAACTAAACAACAATCAAGATTAAAGGACATTGGGTAACGTCGATCTTGGGTTTTAGAAATGGTGGAATTTTGTTAGACAAAACTACTTCAACCCTCTTTCGAGGTGAAAAAGCTTTTCTAGCAAAGACATATATTTACTTTCGCAATATATGAGCATTGGAAGAAACTTTAAGATTTTAACAAATATCTTACCAACAAACGTCCTTAACTATTCACATGTTAAAACCGTTATCATTAATCAATTTAATCAAAGTAAAAGATCAAACTCTCGTTTGATTCAAAAACTGATCAGATTACTAAATGTTTTGTTAATACTCAATTAAATCAATTCCAACTTTCGTTGGAATTAAAATGGGTTAAAACTCTTCATTCGTTTTATGAACAATTGATCAATACCAAATCTTTAACTCCAAGTGACAATTACCCAACGAAACAAAAATCAAACTAGCAACCAAACAACAATAGATTATCTAAAACCTATTTAAAAACATGAAATTGAAACAAACCCTAATTATACACAACACTTACATTAAACTCAATCTACATACAATTAACATAAACACAAATCTAAGAAAAGCCCTAATTTATCAAATTGACATGTGCAGGAAATTTAACCTAGTGCAGAAATTTAATTAACCTAACTCTAAAGTACAAGATTAAAGGAAAGATAAGGGAGATACAAGAGGGAAAAAGGGAAAGAGATGCAATAACATAAAGTAAGAGTAATTAAACAACTAACAAGTGCAGGAAATTAAATTACTAGGTAAATAAACAACAATTAAGGAGAGAGGAAGAAGAAATTCAAAAGAAACCATCAAATTAAACAACAAGGTTTAAGTAACAACACAACTACTAAGTTTACTAGAAGAGAATAGGGAAGAAGATACTAGATGTCACATCAAAAACCGCTTGCAAGTCGGATTCCAATTGCTTATGCTTCAAAGCACCGTCTCCTTCCCATGGAGATTGGAAATTCGTCTAAGAGGAACTTCCAAAAAGAAGTTGAGATACGTTCTATTCAAAATTAAAAACTGACTAGACTAAAAACTAAAGGAAAGCTATTTAAAGGTCTAGGCTTAAAAGCCCAAAACAAGCAAAGCCCAAACAAAGTCTGAAATAAAAATTCTGCACTAAAACTTCCCCGGCCGGGGAAAGATCCTTCCCGGCCGCGAATCCGGACAGCATGCTTTATCCTTAGAAAAGCTCCGGTTTCTTCCAATTTCCGCCATCTTTGATGCTTATCCATGATTCTCCCACGTCCTCCTTCGATCCATCCTTCAATTTCACCGCACTCTCCTCAAAAACTTGTCCAATCTGCACAAAACACATACCAAATGCGTAAAAGCTTTCCCAAAAGAGTTTCCAACCGTGATTTAAGAAAAATATGGAAAAAGTTAGAAAAGAATGCATGATGTGGTTAAACTATACACTAAAATGTAACGAAAATTTATCTAATATGCACAAAATTAGGTGTATAAAATGCACCTAACAAACTACCCACAAGCTAAACTTTCTTGTCCCCAAGAAAGAAGTAGAACTCATTTGGGTGAAAAAAAAAAACAAAGGAAGAAAAAGAAAACAAAAGAAAACCTTTGAAAATGTCAAGACAAATTACCCCACGATCTCACTAACACAACTAAGCATCAAGACCACATACCACAATTGCACAACTAATCACCACATGTTGGATTTTAGTAAAAACAAGTAGGAACCTATGATTACCAAAATGTCGACCAAATCAAGCATATCACAAACATCGCAGTCCAAGAAGATTTCGCATACACACCATAGTCGCTAGGGAAAGGGATGGTGATCTATAAAGATGGATGCTCACAGTATTCGCTCAATGCTCTCAAGTGTGTATAGGGACGTGTATACGCTCAAATCCATCCCAATCGAGACAAATGAATGCAATCTTGACACCATTGAATTTATTCTCAAGTCCAAAATCTACCATGAAAACATGTGCAATGAGGGCTTTAAGGTAAGGCTAGGGGTGTGAGGTAAGGATTAGGCTCGTTTATTGCTGTTATGGGTATTGGGTTATGGTTTTTTTTTTCTTTTTTTTTTTTTTTGCTTTTTTGTATGCACAAAAGATTCTCTTTTTTTTTCTTTTCTGATGTTTTTGATAGATTGGAGGCTTATTCTGTTTTGGCTTTTTTTTTTCTTTTGCTTTTTGTTTTTGGAGATAGGTAACCATGTGAACCCACAAGCTATGCTTGTTTTGGGGGCTCAACACACTAACCACCTACCCACAAGCTATGCTTGTGTTTATTTCTATGCCAAATCCAACTATCATCTCAAGAATTCAACCTTAATGTGCATGTTTTTTTTTATAGGTATATGGGGGTACAAAGAAAGGCTAGTGTTTAGGCTCCAATTGGGTTGCAAAGGAAAAATCTTTTTTTTTTGGATGAAAAGAAGGCCTCTATATAATCATGATAAACTTGGACGAGAAACCACTCAAAAGTCTAGACTACACCTCGATGGGAGATAACACACAAGAAATGAAAATTGGGATTGATTACATATGTGTCAATCCAAAAGGTCCCAAAATCTCACCAAGTAAATCCATCCTTTATAGTCACATTTGTAGTGTAGGGGGACTACGGTATGCAAACTAGTCCTAGAGGCTACTTGAAACAACATGCTCGATAGTGTGTGCAAATGTCAACGAAGGTAACATTATTCCTACCAAAGAAAGTTCATCAACACTATGGCAAAAAGTTGTTATGCGGTTAGTGAACCCAACAACTAAATCATGCAAGGTAAGATATGGTGCATTACAAGTCTTGACAAAACAAAGAGAATTCAAAAATCTTTTTTTTTTTTTACTATGCAACCTAAAATGCAATGCAAGTTAAACTATATGCAAAACAAAAATGAAAAACACCTACCCACAAGCAAAAAGAAGCATTGTCCTCAATGCTCGGGTTAGAGTGTAAAAATGAAAAGAAAGAAATCACGATGGAGGGGGAATATGCCCCTGATCAATATGGTACTTCAACAAAATCTCTTGATTGCGTAAAATTTGTGCCATGTGTTGCCGCATCTCGACAGCAAAGGCGTCGAAGCGGCTCTCAAGAGTGGGCAAGTCAGCTGGTTGTGAAGGAGGATTCTCGGATGATGGCTCTTGTGTAGGTGAAGGGGGAGCGTTAGGAAAGCTCCAAATTGTGCTCGGTGTGATCTCAGTAATTGCCGTGAGAGGAGATGGTAGTGTGACCGGGTGGCGGTCATGATCAATGAGCCAATGAAATCTGTTTCTCTCGGGTATTGGTTCAATCATGTGAAGTTTAGTCGAGAGGCAGAGAAGATCAAGTGACGTGAAGGGTGCGACAGGTTTCCACTCAGAGGGAATGGTCAGTGAAAGCGGGGGTTTGGTGGCGATCAATGTGATAAGGCCACCAATACAGATTTCCCCTGAGGAGGATTCCTGAGTGCGAGAAAACTTATCGAGAATGCACTTGAGACCATTCGGATAATATTGGTCATGAATACCTACGGGGTCGGTCATAGCCCAAAGGACATAAAGCTCATATTTAGGAACAATCCCGGTATCCGTTCGAGCAAAAAGGGTACTCGACAAGATGCGTTGTGCGAGACGCATGACCGGGTGCCTAATCAAGCAAGCTTTAGCGTGCCTAGAATCAAATTCCTCATTACTCCCCGTGAGTGCTCGCCAAAATGAGGTAGCATGAAAGTAAGGGGCGATACGGTCTTTCGGACAAAATGTGCCATGCCGTCGAGATATAGAGGGACGCCGAAATCCAAAGATATCAAGCAGTTGCTCATTGGTCAAATATCTCTCGACGTTAAACATACGAAAGTGTATACCATCTAGGCGGTCGGCAGACAATGTGGACAAAAACTCTAGAGTGAGTGGTGGATAAGTGGCGGCCTCAAGATTCAATAAGTTTTCCCACTCTAACTTTTTAAAAAGTTCCGTAACACCCTCAGAGATGCCTAAAGCATGTAATGCATCCGAATTGCAAAATTTGGTAGACACGATATGTCGTTCACACAATTTCAGAAAACGGTCCGAGTGTGCAGACTCCTGAAATATAATCCCGTAAGTGTCAACTATGGGTGTTGGGACTGAAATTGGTACGGGGGTTTCGTCATGCTCAATAGCCGGATTTGGTCTTTGTCGATTTGGGCGTGATCGCTTACGGCGACTTGAGGAAGCCATTAGTGCAAATGGTTGTGTGTGGTGGAGAAACTTTTGTGTGTGCAACAATCCTATGTCCGTCCAGTGGTGACGGCACAATCTAACAATCGCAAAAACTCACACCCACAAGTAGAACAAATTCCATCAGACAGAAATTCCAGACATACAAGACGCCACCCACAAGCTATTAAACGCAATAAAACTTTGATTAACAACAATCGTAAACAGGAAAGAGTGTACCGAAGCGTTTCCGAGATCGCAACTGTTGGAATGGTGTTTGTTGGTGCGGCTGTTCGAACTTCCGACGGAAAGACGGCGGTGATTAAGTGCAAGTTCTGGGCAGCGAAAGCCGCTTGTCTGTTTTGGTTGCAGCGAGAAAAAGCAGAGAGAAGAGGAAACCGATGTAAAGTCGCCGGCGTGGTGGGCCGTTGGCTGCACAGGCGGCGGCGAGAGAGAGAAACCGGCGGAATCTCCGGTGGTATGGTGGTCTGGTTCACCGAGATCAGCAAGAAGGAAGAGGGAGAAGGAGAGTGAAAGAGAGTGAGAGACGACGTTATGATGTTGCTGCAGAAAAAGGTCGCCGGAATCAGAACGCCGGCTATGGTGGTGGCGTTGCTTTAAAATCAATAAAGCGCAAGCGTGGAAGTGAGGAAGTGAGGAAGTACGTGGAGTAAATCGGCGGCGGCGCTGCAGTGGTGGTGCTGTGGTGGTGGTTCTCGGCAATGGTTGACGAAGACAAGAGAAGAAGAAGAACAGTCGGCGGCACTTTGGTGCTTTCCGGCGAAAACCAGGAACGAGAAAAGAAGAAGGCGCCGGCGGAAGTAGCAGGAGGGCGGCGGCGCGAAGAAGAGAAGAGAGAAGACCGGAGAGAGAAGTCGCCGGCGGTCTCACCGGCGGTTTCCGGCGAGAAGAAGAAGAAGAGGTGGTGATGGCGGTTGTGTAAGGAGAAGAGAGGATGAAGAGACGTGGGGTAGGGTTAGGTTTTCTATTTTTTTTATAAAATAATAAAAAAAACTCAATTTTTTTTTTTTTTACTATTCCCTTCCCGCCCGGGGAGGATTGTTTCACGGCCGGGAATCTGGGCAGAAAATTGAAGGCTTTTCAAGAAATTTCTTTCCCGCCCGAGGAGGATTTTTCACGGCCGGGAATCCGGGCAGAACTTTTTGAAATTTTGGAAAAAGTTCTTTCGCGGCCGGGAAGGATTTTTCACGGCCGGGAAACTGAACAGAAAGTTAAGCCCTCAAAATTATGACTAAAACAAAGAGGAGGAAAGAAAAAAAAATGTATTATAGATACAAAGTGTCGGGAAACACAAACAAATCGGTTTTCAAGCGTTTTAAACGATCAACTCGTAGAGGCAAGAGGAAAAACACTCGAAATGCGATCCATCAATTGGGCATCAGATTGGTAAAGCTTTAAGCGTTGCCCATTAACTTTAAAAGTGCCAGATTCACTCGCAACTTCCACCGCTCCATAAGGAAAAACACGAACAACCGAAAATGGACCTGACCAACGTGAGTGAAATTTACCCGGAAAGAGTTTAAAACGTGAATTGAAAAGGAGAACACGGTCACCTTCTCGGAACTCTCTCCGCATAATCCGTTGGTCATGCCACCTTTTAGTGCGCTCTTTGTAAATTCGTGCATTCTCATACGAGTCAAGCCGAATTTCGTCTAACTCGTTGAGTTGTAAAAGACGTCGCTCACTCGCATCCTTGTAGTCGAAGTTAAGGGCTTTAATGGCCCAAAGTGCTCGATGTTCGAGCTCGACCGGAAGATGACACGCTTTGCCATAGACTAACCTATAAGGAGATGTTCCTATGGGAGTCTTATACGCGGTTCGATAGGCCCAAAGCGCATCGTCGAGTTTCAAAGACCAATCTACTCGTGAAGAGGCAACGGTTTTCTCAAGGATTGTCTTGATCTCACGATTTGAAATCTCGACTTGGCCACTAGTTTGAGGATGGTAGGCGAGTCCAACACGGTGTTGAACACCATACTTCTTGAGGAGGGCTTCAAATTTAGATTCAATGAAATGCCGGACCCCATCACTAATGACGATCCTCGGCACGCCAAAGCGTGGGAAGATAAGACGCTTAAAGAACTTGGTGACAACACGAGCGTCATTAGTGGGAGTAGCGATGGCTTCAACCCACTTTGACACATAATCCACCGCTACAAGAATAAACTTGTTAGAATGGCTCGATGGAAACGGACCCATGAAATCGATGCCCCACACATCGAATAACTCAACTTCAAGAATAGAATTGAGGGGCATTTCATGGCGTCGTGAGATATTTCCAGTTCGTTGGCAACGATCACAAGATTTCACGAAAGCATGAACATCTTTAAACATTGTAGGCCAATAGAAACCACATTGAAGGACTTTTGCAACTGTCTTACTTGTGCCGGCATGGCCACCACAAGGTAAGGAATGACAATGTGATATAACGGATGTGGTCTCATCATCGGGAATACAACGTCTAATAATGCTATCGCTACAAAACTTGAAAAGGAAGGGATCGTCCCAATAGAAGTGCTTGACATCATGGAAAAATTTCATGCGCTGATAAGATGATAAACTATGAGGAACAACTTTACACGCTAAAAAATTCACAATATCCGCAAACCAAGGGATTGGCTTAGAGGAAATGGCAAAGAGATGATCATCGGGAAGAGAATCATCTATAGGAGGAGAAATGGGGGTAGAACTGAGTTGAAGACGAGACAGATGATCGGCAACAGAATTCTCATTACCCTTTTTGTCTTTGATTTCTAAGTCAAACTCTTGTAAAAGAAGTATCCAACGGATCAATCGCGGTTTGGCATCCTTTTTGCTCATGAGATACTTAAGGGCCGCGTGATCCGTATGGACAATTACTTTAGAACCTACAAGATAAGACCTAAACTTCTCGATTGAGAACACCACAGCTAACATCTCTTTCTCGGTAGTGGTGTAATTCATTTGGGCCGAGTCAAGAGTTTTGCTAGCGTAATGGATGGCATGAAGCTTACGATCCTTCCTTTGACCTAAGACAGCCCCGACAGCAAAATCGCTAGCGTCACACATCAACTCAAAAGGGAGCGACCAATCCGGCGGTTGAATGATGGGTGCCGAGATTAGCGCCGCCTTGAGTGTGTTAAACGCATCTAGACAAGCACTAGTGAAAACAAAAGGGGCATCTTTCGCTAAGAGTTCAGTCAAGGGCCTAGCAATTTTAGAAAAATCTTTGATGAAGCGTCGGTAGAAACCGGCGTGGCCAAGGAAACTACGCACCCCTTTGACATTTGTCGGGGGTGGCAATCCCTCGATGACTTCGACTTTGGCCCTATCAACCTCAATACCGCGGCTAGACACTACATGACCCAAAACTACACCCTTGGTGACCATGAAATGACATTTCTCCCAGTTAAGAACAAGGTTTACTTCTTGACACCGATGGAGGATTTCAGTCAGATTAGAAAGACGACTATCAAAATCAGATCCATGGACCGAGAAATCGTCCATGAAGACCTCCATGGTGCGCTCAATGAAATTGGAGAAAATAGCCATCATGCAACGCTGAAAAGTGGCCGGGGCATTGCACAAGCCAAATGGCATACGTCGATAGGCGAACGTTCCATAAGGACATGTGAATGTCGTTTTCTCTTGGTCATTTGGATGGACCGGGATTTGGAAGAACCCCGAGTAACCGTCCAAATAGCAAAAATAAGAATGTTTGGCCAACCTTTCAAGCATTTGGTCAATAAAGGGAAGAGGGAAATGGTCTTTCCGGGTAGCAAGATTCAATTTGCGATAATCTATACACATGCGCCACCCGGTGACTGTTCGGGTAGAGATAAGCTCATCCTTGTCATTTTTGACAACGGTCAATCCTCCCTTTTTAGGGACTACTTGGACCGGGCTAACCCATGCACTATCAGAGATAGGATAGATTATTCCAGCCTTTAGTAGTTTCATGACCTCTTTTTGCACAACTTCTTTCATGTTAGGATTAAGCCTACGTTGATGTTCAATACTAGACGCACTTTCATTTTCAAGAAGAATCCTATGCATGCAAAAAGATGGACTAATCCCTTTCAAATCATCAATCGAGTACCCAATAACCATTCTATACTTCCTAAGGACCTTTAGCAATTTATTCAATTCATTATCCTTAAGGAAAGCATTAACAATTACCGGATATGTATCATCACTACCAAGGAAGACATATTTTAAGTGAGGAGGAAGAGGTTTGAGATCTACCTTAGGTGGCGATGCATGCTCCGCTCCTTCTTCTTTAAGCAAGACAATTGGTTCAGCTTTTGTCTTCTTTGTGTAGTGCTCGCATTCATCAAAAACTTTGGCGATGGACTTCAAATCATCATCAGCATCTTTCATCACCTCTTTCTCTTCGAACCCGCTTTCAGTGAATATGCTTTCCAAAGCATCCGCGATGTGGCAATCGTCAGTGGTAGATGGCAATCCCATTGACTTCCGAAGCTCAAATTCTACCGTCTCCTTTCCAACATTTAGTGAGAGTCTCCCATGCTTAACATCAATCATGGCACCCGCAGTAGCAAGGAATGGGCGGCCAAGAATGATCGGGATGTTGGCATCTTCAATCATCTCCATGATCACAAAGTCGCAAGGAATGATCAAGTTACCCACTTGAAGCGGGAGATCTTCTAACACACCTACCGGATACTTGATGGACCTATCCGCAAGTTGCAATGACACATTTGTAGCTTTCAGATCTCCTAGATGAACTTTCCTTGCAACTGTCAAGGGCATCAAACTAACACTCGCCCCTAGGTCACAAAGGGCTCGTTGTATAGTTAAACCACCAATCGAACAGGGAATAGAGAAACTTCCGGGATCTTGCATCTTCTCCGGGAGAGTATTAGTGAGCAAGGCACTACATTCTTCAGACAACGTCACACGAGCTCTATTCTTTG
The DNA here is from genome assembly GCA_030169165.1 of Centaurea solstitialis. Classification (NCBI taxonomy): domain Eukaryota; kingdom Viridiplantae; phylum Streptophyta; class Magnoliopsida; order Asterales; family Asteraceae; genus Centaurea; species Centaurea solstitialis. Next base: position 87,790,571 of record CM058041.1, read on the forward strand.
GCGAGAGGAGATCTTTCAGAAACTTTGCGTAGGAGGGAATCTCAGATATTGCATCCAAGAAAGGAATAGTCACTTGAAATTGCTTGAGCGTATCCATGAACTTCCGGAATTTGACTTCAAGTAAAGCTTTGACCAACCTTTCGGGATAAGGGATTACCGAAGTACGAGCTTGAGGTATGGGAGAAGAATTGATGACTTTCTTCACGTCATCTTTTGGAGGAACTTCACTCATACCCTCCGGTACTTTCGCCTTCTTTTCTTTCAAAGTTGCATCCAATTCATCCTCGCTCTTCCTTTTTTCAACTAACGGTCTTCCACTCCTTAAAGTAACCGCGTTCATCTGACTTCTCGGGTTTTGCTCCGGTTGAGGAGGAAGTTGATTCCCTTGCTTCAAAAGGGAAGCCATTTGTTGACTGATCTGGGAGATTTGTGTCTCCATCATCTTGGTATGAGCGGTATTAGCATCAATCTTGGCGAAAATTTGGTCATTTTTATCTCCTTGAGCTTGCACAAAACGTTCCACCAATGATTCAAGGTTCGGTTTCTGTGGGATTGGGGCTAAAACAGGCATGTTGGGAGGAGGTGGATATATAAGCTGAGACTGTTGCGGTGGAGGGATAGGCATAGGGGGTTGTTGTGGTGGCCTCAGATTGACTTGGGTGGATGATTGGCCGTGTTGTGGTTGATTACCTTTCCAAGAAAAATTGGGATGATTACGCCACCCCGGATTATAGGTTGGAGAAAATGGGTTACCTCCATGGCCTTGGGGTCGAGGTTGGTTGAAGATAGCATTGGCTTGCTCCAAAGTAAGTTTCTCACCCAACTTGCAATTGTCAGCCGAATGGCCTTGGTTGCCACACATATCACAAAAAATCGCCGATACTTCATGAGTAGCTTGACTCGTTCCGATACTATTGATCTTCTTTGAAATATCGGAAGACAAAGAGTCAAACTTGCTTGATAAGAGCGTAAGAGCATCAACATCCAACTTTCCTCCTTTCCTTGAAGTAGATCTCTCGGTCGGATACAAGTAATTGTTGGACGCCATATCTTCAATAAGAGCCTTCGCGGCGGCGGGAGTTTTGTTAACAATGGACCCACTCGCGGCTGCATCAATAGAAATCCGAACATCTTGCTTTAACCCGTTGCAGAATGTCTGAATAAGAAGCCATTCAGGTACTCCGTGATGAGGACAGTTCCGCTGAAGATCTTTATACCTTTCCCACGCCTCGTAGAGTGACTCGGTCTCACCTTGAGTGAAAGTAGTGATATCACTCCTCAGTTTTGTTGTTTTGGCCGGTGGAAAGAAGTGAATGAGGAAAGCCCTTGAGAGTTCATCCCAAGTAGTGAAAGTGTTAGGACTGTGACTATTTAACCATTCCTTTGCCTTGTCCCGTAGAGAAAATCCGAAAAGCCTCAGTCGGATGGCGTCATCGGAAACATTCGGGATCTTGATCATGTCGCACTTTTCCAAGAATGAATCCAAATGATCATTTGGATTTTCAGAGAGCGACCCCGAAAATTGGTCCTGTTGCACGAATTGTGCCAGATTAGTCTTCAATTCGAAACTGGAGGGTCCGATATCCGGACGGGTGATGGATGAGGTGGAGCCATAAGTGGGCTCAGTGAAATCCTTCAAAGTGCGTTCAGCCATAACTACTTGTCTTCTCCTTTTCCTTCTTCTCCGTGTTGCGTTCAACTTTCTTGTTGTAGCTTCAATCTCGGGATCAAATAGTAATTGATCGGACCCCTGTGACCTCCGGTGCATACAAGTTAGTTAACTGGAACACATAAAATGGAAAAGATTAGTCATGGTTGAGCACAAAGAAGAGAGAAAAAAAAATAGAAATAGGGAAGTGAAACATAGACTAGTGAATCAAAACGTAAGCTAATGTTAGGCTAATCGCCTCCCCGGCAGCGGCGCCAAAAACTTGATGTGTTTTAAATTTATACCGCAAGCGTACGGGTGTGTAGCATACGGGTCGATCACGGGGAGGAGATGGTCTAAACACTAGCTCACTTAATAATCACGGCCTAGCTATGCGAATTGATTCATCATTTTTCGTTATTACACTAGGTGGACATAAAACTAAACAAGATTAAGGGAAAATGATAAATACATAGAAACTAAAAGAAAACTAAACAACAATCAAGATTAAAGGACATTGGGTAACGTCGATCTTGGGTTTTAGAAATGGTGGAATTTTGTTAGACAAAACTACTTCAACCCTCTTTCGAGGTGAAAAAGCTTTTCTAGCAAAGACATATATTTACTTTCGCAATATATGAGCATTGGAAGAAACTTTAAGATTTTAACAAATATCTTACCAACAAACGTCCTTAACTATTCACATGTTAAAACCGTTATCATTAATCAATTTAATCAAAGTAAAAGATCAAACTCTCGTTTGATTCAAAAACTGATCAGATTACTAAATGTTTTGTTAATACTCAATTAAATCAATTCCAACTTTCGTTGGAATTAAAATGGGTTAAAACTCTTCATTCGTTTTATGAACAATTGATCAATACCAAATCTTTAACTCCAAGTGACAATTACCCAACGAAACAAAAATCAAACTAGCAACCAAACAACAATAGATTATCTAAAACCTATTTAAAAACATGAAATTGAAACAAACCCTAATTATACACAACACTTACATTAAACTCAATCTACATACAATTAACATAAACACAAATCTAAGAAAAGCCCTAATTTATCAAATTGACATGTGCAGGAAATTTAACCTAGTGCAGAAATTTAATTAACCTAACTCTAAAGTACAAGATTAAAGGAAAGATAAGGGAGATACAAGAGGGAAAAAGGGAAAGAGATGCAATAACATAAAGTAAGAGTAATTAAACAACTAACAAGTGCAGGAAATTAAATTACTAGGTAAATAAACAACAATTAAGGAGAGAGGAAGAAGAAATTCAAAAGAAACCATCAAATTAAACAACAAGGTTTAAGTAACAACACAACTACTAAGTTTACTAGAAGAGAATAGGGAAGAAGATACTAGATGTCGCATCAAAAACCGCTTGCAAGTCGGATTCCAATTGCTTATGCTTCAAAGCACCATCTCCTTCCCATGGAGATTGGAAATTCGTCTAAGAGGAACTTCCAAAAAGAAGTTGAGATACGTTCTATTCAAAATTAAAAACTGACTAGACTAAAAACTAAAGGAAAGCTATTTAAAGGTCTAGGCTTAAAAGCCCAAAACAAGCAAAGCCCAAACAAAGTCTGAAATAAAAATTTTGCACTAAAACTTCCCCGGCCGGGGAAAGATCCTTCCCGGCCGCGAATCCGGACAGCATGCTTTATCCTTAGAAAAGCTCCGGTTTCTTCCAATTTCCGCCATCTTTGATGCTTATCCATGCTTCTCCCACGTCCTCCTTCTATCCATCCTTCAATTTCACCGCACTCTCCTCAAAAACTTGTCCAATCTGCACAAAACACATACCAAATGCGTAAAAGCTTTCCCAAAAGAGTTTCCAGCCGTGATTTAAGAAAATAGGGAAAAAGTTAGAAAAGAATGCATGATGTGGTTAAACTATACACTAAAATGTAACGAAAATTTATCTAATATGCACAAAATTAGGTGTATAAAATGCACCTAACAGTCTCCTTCATCCTGGGAGACTAGGAACCCAAGATACCTATCTGGTTCTTGTCTTATCCTAGTGGATCTGTGAAGGTCTTGTGTTTGCACTTCTTCAACCGTTTCCGGTTGAGTCTCAACAGGTTCTTGCTGAGTGACTGGTTCAACAATCGGTAAAGTGTCATCTTCTTCTACTTCTTGAAGATCTACATCATTTCTGGTATTCTCAGTATTGAGAAACTTATCTTCCAGAAATTCTCCATTTCGAGCCACAAAGACTTTGTTCTCGGTAGGATTGTAGAAGTAGTATCTCACAGTAGTCTTGGGATAACCTACGAAGATGCACTTGTCTGATTTGGGTTTGAGTTTTTCAGAGGTTGGTCGTTTGACATATACCTCACATCCCCAAATCTTTAGAAAAGACAGTTTAGGCTTTTTACCCATCCAAATCTCATACGGGGTCTTTTCTACCGATTTAGTTGGCGCTCTGTTCAGTATGTGGGCCGCTGTTTCGAGCGTGTGTCCCCAAAATGACACTGGCAGCAAGGAACGACATATCATTGATCGTACCATATCAAGTAATGTACGATTTCTCCTTTCTGATACACCATTCATCCGAGGTGTATACGGAGGTGTGAGTTGTGAGACAATCCCACATTCCATCAAATGATTGTCAAATTCCTGACTTAGATATTCCCCACCTCGATCTGACCGTAAAAACTTGATCTTTCTGTCAAGTTGGTTCTGTACTTCATTCTGAAATTCCTTAAATCTTTCAAAGGCTTCGGATTTATGTCTTATAAGATAGACATAACCATATCTACTGAAATCGTCAATAAAAGTGATGAAGTACCGGTATCCTCCTCTAGCTTCATGACTGAAAGGTCCACACACGTCTGTGTGTATTATTCCTAACAATTCATTTGCTCTTTCATTATCCTTATTGAAAGCCTGCTTTGTCATCTTGCTAGATAAACAAGATTCACAGTTATTAAAAGGTCTAAAGTCGAAAGACCCCAGAAGTCCTCCTTTCTAGAGTTGTTCTATGAGTTTCTTGTTTATATGACCGACACGACAATGCCAGAGGTAAGTTTGATCCTCAATTTCCTTGGATCGTTTACTTATATGATAGACTTATTTATTTTCTTGTAGATTTAACACATATAGACCATTGGATGGTGTTGCTTTGAAATAAAAGACATCATTTTTAAAGCAAGAAATAAGTTTGTAATCATATTTATAGTAAAAACCTTGGTCTACAAGTAAATCGAAAGAAATAACGTTTTTGATCATCTTAGGAACATAGTAACAATTTTCAAGTTCCAAAACTAGACCCGAGGGTAAACTAGGATTGTACGATCCCATGGCTTCAGCTACAAGCATCGTGCCTTCACCGACTCGTAGGTTCGAACGATCCTTCCTCGATGTCTCCCTTCTTTTGAATCCCTGTAAATGATTACAAATATGATTACCACTGCCTGTATCAAGTACCCATGATTCATAAGAAGTGATCAAACAGTCTATCATAAGGATACCTGGCGTATCGGGTAAACCGATGTCTAGCTGGTCGATATCCATCGAGTGAGCACAAATATCCTTGCTACCGCATTCTGGGCAACTAAGATCTCCCAGCTCGTCAATCCAATCACCATCCATGAGTTCAGCAGTTGCTGCAGGTCTTGGCTCCAAACTGGCCAAGCCATCTTCATGGAACTTTGCCACATCCAACTTTGGCTCTCCTATGTACTCACTAACTGTGGTACGTATCTCGTCTGTGAGAGAGAACCACATGAGGTGTACTAGTTCCTCCTGAACCATCTTGTATCCCATGCGTGACAAACTTTTAAAGAGCCTCCTCATTTCTAGAAGATAGTCTTTAACGGATTGACCCTTTCCAGTTTTATAGAATAAATCTCTTTCATGATTAGGTACTTCCCACTGTTCTTATAGAGGCCCACCTGGCTTTCTATATCCTTCACGACGTCATGGCAATACTTAACTCTTAAATCAGCCGTGAACTCGGGTGAGGTAGAGAAAGATAGAATCGACATCACATCAGACTCGTCAGCCATGAATTTAAAATAGTCTGCAAAATCCTTTTTAGGAGAATTGCATTTGGGTCGTGAAACGGGTTTCTTAATCATATATAGCTTACCCTATGCATTCAGGACATTGTCGAGATGTATTTTCCAGACTGGAAAATTTTGGCCTGTAAGCTTCCATTTCCCCATTATTAGGCGGAGAGATTCCTCAGGTGAATAAAACGGAATAGCAGTATAAGAAATCTACAGAAAAATAAAATTCTGATTTAGTTATCTGATTATATAATTCTAATAAATTATTACCTTAGTACAATAAATTTATTAGACTAGAATCCATATTTCACATGATTTGACAAGCGGTTTGCTCACACAAGTCATCTCATGCTATTTCTGGTAGGTAACTACTTATACCAATCGTGTCTTTAAATGAAGATACGACTTCTAGATCATCAGGACATCGAACGTTTAAAGTTCGTGCATATTTAGTCCCTCTAGTGTGTTTTGGCCCGGTACCACCCGGTGAATTGTAACAAAAACCAAAATAGATCACACCATTTTTGAACTGGATGTACTCTGGTCGGTACCACCCGATTATCGCAGAGTCTTTTCACCCCCTTCGGCTTGGGGTTTGAACGCAGGTGCCCAAGGTTTGATCTCTTCGAGCCCCAACGTACCTTACGCCAAAGGTGTTCATAAACTATAATAACCTGAATTCTAGGTTAAGTTAGCGATTAACTTTAACTGTGACCTAGTTGTAAAATCTTTTGTGAAAAGGGACCATTGTGTCAATCTTTGAAACTTGTATTATTTGTTGGGCTATTAATAAGTTAATGGGCTTGGCCTTATAGTCCAGTGTATTTAAAGGTAAGAATTTAGGGTTTTGGTCATTTTTTTGTGGAAGAGAATTAGTGTGTGTGAAGTGTGTGCTTTGGGAAAGAAGCTACTATCATCATCATCCTTTCTAGAATTTTATCATCTTGTGAGGTAAGCACCAAATCCACCATTTAAGTTGTTGATTATTTGATTCAAAGTGGGTTTTAGATAAATTTATGCATTTATAAGTAGAATTGAAGTGTGAATGATTGATGGAGTGATGTTTTGGGGTTCTGCAACCAATCTCCTTGGTTTAACCCAGGAAACATCAGTTTCCCGTATCCCACTCCCCGGATTCGGCTTTGCCCCCTTCCCAATCTCCAATTCGGCTTTTACCCATCTCTATAAGCCAATTCAGCTTTTGACACCCCCTTGAATACGGCTTTTATCATGTATCACACATGTCGGCTTATTTCCCATGTTGGATTCGGCTTTTGCTCCCTAGAATCGGCTTTTGCACCACCCCACACACACCCACAATTCGGCTTTTGGACAAAGAGGGATTCGGCTTTTTGCAAGCAAGAACCCAATTCGGCCTTTGCACCTATGGACTCGGCTTTTGGCATGTGGAATGTGTGAATTTAACTTATGGCTCTCTCATTCAATTCGGCTTTTCTCAACTTGTTGGATTCGGCTTTTGATATAGTCCATAATCAATTCGGCTTTTGGCAATGGTTTGGGAATCGGCTTTTACACTCCAAGATAGGATTCGGCTTTGTTGTGTGAGTTTATCCAATTCGGCCTTTACCACATCTACACACATCGGTTTTCTTATCTTTCCATATCAATTCGGCTTTTGAAGCCTTGATCAAAAAGGCCGATTCGGCTTATGTTCATAGGCTAGGATTCGGCTTTTGCTTGTGCATATCCAATTCGGCTTTGTTTATAGGCTAGGATTCGGCTTATGACAACTGTGCATGGATTCGACTTTTAAACCTAGCTTAGATTCGGCTTTTGTCAAACAAGAGCCCTAGTATCATTTCATGTGGAGATCACCATCATTTCAAATGTTTTTCATATCATATGGTCATTTCACGTGTTATCATTTCATGTGAAACACCTTAACCTTTATCATTTCATGTAAAAACCCTAGTTGTCATTTTATGTGAACTACCTATCATTTCATGTGGGGACAATTGGCATTTCGGGTATCATTTTATGTAACCCTAGCCTTATCATTTCATGTGAGATCGACTATCATCTTGAGTAGGCTTGTTTATCGTTTCATGAGGGATATCTATCATTTCTTGTAAGGTGATCCATATCATCGTGTTATCAATTCATGTGGATCTATTCGTCTTATCAAGTGGAGTAATTGTCCTTTCATGAGAGAATTGTTTATCACTCCATGGGTATCTTGATTCAATACGTTTTATAAACTTGATGGTCGTTTCATGCTGCCATTTCTTGTGAATCTGCTCCTCATTGCAAGTGAGTTTGTTTAATCATTTCATGTGATCTAAATCATCATGCCATGTATCATCTCTTGAGGCCGTGGTACCTTGTTGACATTTCATGAGACATCATTTCATGGGAAAAGCCTAATCGTAACCACTTCATGAAAACCCTAGTTGGTCACTCGAGAAACCCTAATCCGCCATTTCATGCGGAGTTATGACTGGATGATGATGAGAGCTAGGGATTGTTAGCTAGGAGAGAATCTTCCTAGTGAGTTGGTAATGAACTTATTGGGATTTATGTATGTAGGTGCGGATAAGGCAGAGCTTAGCTCAGTTGAGACAGAGTCAGGTGAGTTCCCTTGCCTGAATGAATGGATTGCTTTTACTGCTTTTAAATATATATCCATTCGGTTTGCGAAATGTTTTGATGATATTGTTGATTTTGTGATAACTGAGATAAATGATGAATTACATTTAATGCATGCTTAAATGGTAAAGTTTGAAATGACTTAGAGGCAGATGTGTTGCAATATGGACACTGGGTACCTTGGAACTGTAATGTTCCTTGGGAGTGTTTACCATTTGGTCTGATCCGCCATTTGGGGGTACCTCGGGACACCGTCCCTTGGGAGTGATTTGATTGCTCGTGTGGATTTTCTTTGTCCGTAATACATGAAGGGATTATGTGCAAGACAGTAATTAGGGTTATCATGTCCAATGTTATAAGACACTAGTGGGTCACACTGCTACACACCCAACTCGAGACCTATTGGATTAATTGTGTGAAAATAATTAATTAGGTTTAATTAATTATTGAGAGAAGAATAAATAATAAATTGTTTATTTATTATTTATTATTTATAGATAATTACTTAATTGATAAGTATAAATTAATTAAGGTAATTATTGAGGAGTTATATTTGGTTTGGGATTCTATTGAACACTGCCATATTTATCTTTATAAATATAGGGTTAAGGCAGTGAGATGAACATCTGATTTCATTCTTACTTTTTCACCAAGAAATCACAAACCACTCTCTCTCTTGGCCGCCGGCCACACACACGACACACACACACGTCGGAGTTTTTCCGATCAATCCAAGGCGGTCTAGCAGCCAGTCTCACGGTGGTGCAGTAGCGGTGTATCCCTCACTAGCATCCGGAGGATTTTTCGTATCGTCAAAAGGTAAACGCGAGAAAACCCCCTTGATAAATTGTGTTTGATAAACTACGGATGGATCATTGTTCGGGTTTATTTTATCCGCTGCGTTCTTATTATTCGATTTATCCGAACTGAAAAACCCAACAGTGGTATCAGAGCCACTTCCGTATGTTTTTCAAATCTGTTTTTGTTGTATAGGTTTTTGATAAAATTGGTTTTAAGGTTTTATAAAATCTGAAAATTCGTATTTTTCGTTAAAAATTCGATTTTATCGTTTTCCGGTAACACGTGGCAATCGGCGGCGGAACGGCGGTGATAACCGGCCGGACCACCGGGCCGATCGCCAAACGAGTTGCGACCGTAAACCACCGCACCACCGAAGCCGATATCGGCAACGGTGGTCGTGATCGGTTTCCTTCGAACCACCGTAAACCACCACACCACCGAAGCCTCGATTGGCGACGGTGGTGGTGGCCGTTCCTCGCAACAGCCGCAAACCACCACACCACCAAAGCCACAGCAGCGATGGTGGTGGTGGTCGTCCCACATCCGCGAGCCGCACCACCGATCGGCTAAGGCAGCCACGGTGGTGGCGGCGGTTCATCGTTTTCAATCGTCGCGAAGGCGATGGCGGCGGCGGTCTTTTTGCTTCTGCTGTCGTCGGCCGCTGGTGGCGGTGGCGGTACTTTGGCGCCGTTGCCGCCGCTGGTGGTGGGGCGGTGGTGGTCTGTTTTTCCCGGCGAGCAAGGCGGTGGCGCTTTGGCGTTGCCGTCGTGCGCCGGTTTTAAGACAAACGCCGATCGGCCACGCCACGGTGGTGGTGGCCGATCGCTGCTGCTAGTGTGGTGGTGGCGACGGCGGCGCTAGATGGTGGCGGTTGTCGATAGCGGTGCTCGATGGTGGTTGCGCTCGATGGTGGCGGTTCACGATCACAACCGCGGCTAAAGCCGCGGTGTTTTTTTGTTTGTTGTTAATCGCCGGCGAGGCGATGGTGGCGGCATCCTCGCCGCTGCTGTCGGTCGTGGTAACCAAAACCGCTAGTAAACCCGGAAACTAATAGTGGCCCGTTTTGCTACTATCGAACCAACGGATAAACGAGCATTGCGTTAATAGTTATCAGTTAGGATAATTAACGAATCGTAATAATTGGATAAGGTTTTAATTATTTAATTATTATCAATTTTATTTTCTTAAAATTATTATTAAAACCTTGTTTTAATCCAATTTGGATTATTACGAAAAACCAGTTTTATCAAAATCAGTTTAATTAGTTTATTTTGTTAAACTAGTTGTTGTTGTCATAGCCAAGCCCAAAGACCTATGGTTGTGTTTTTATTGCTTTATTGCTTTATTGCTTTATTACATTTATTATTTTATTCGTGGTAAGGGAGGCCTGCGAGCCATTTACAACCCTATTTGTATTTTATTTTAAATAGTTTAGATGGGAGGCCTGCGTGCCATTTACAACCCAATTTTGTATTAGTTAAATTAAGATAGTTCAAAAGGAGTAAAGCTAGAAGACGGAGCTTCACGGAGACACGACCAAAGATGTTGGAGCCAGTGGGAGCACCAAGTTTTTCATGCCTTGTGGTTGTTTAGTCACATAGGATTTTGGACCGTCAGTTTTCGTGTTGGCTCACGGAACTGACATTAGATCTGGGCAAAGCTATGACACTGTTCTGTTTTTATCTGCGTGGTTGATTATAACTATTTAATTTTAGATAAAACAAATTTCATGAAATCAGATAAAACAGTTCGATTACAGTTTGTTTTTCGAACCAGTTCTTTTGGAAATTAAAACTGGCTAAAAACCTTAGGAAAAATCTTAGATCAGTTAGTGTGATCCATTCTTGGACACCTTTGGCATAAGGTACGTTGGGGCTCGAAGAGAGCAAACCTTGGGCACCCACGTTCAAACCCCAAGCTTAAGGGGGTGAAAAGACTCTGCGATAATCGGGTGGTACCGGCCAGAGTACATCCAGTTTAAAATGGTGCGATCTATTTTGGTTTTTGTTACAATTCAACGGGTGGTACCGGGCCAAAACACACTAGAGGGACTAAATATGCACGGATTTAAATATCCGATGTCCCGACGATCTAGAAGTCGTGTCTTCGATTAAAGATGTGATTGGTATAAGTTGTTACCTACCAGAAATAACATGGATTGGCTTGTGTGAGCAAACCGCTTGTCAATTCATGTGAAATGTGGATTCTAGTCTAATAAAATTATTGTTCTAAGGTAATAATTTATTAGAAATATAATCAGATAACTAAACTTGGAATTTTAATTTTTCTGTAGATGTCTGCTATTATCTTTTATTCACTTGAGGAATCTCTCCGCCTGATAATGGGGAAATGGAAGCTTACAGGCCAAAATTTTCCAGTCTGGAAAATGCACCTTGACAACGTCTTGGATGCACAGGGTAAGCGATATGTGATAGAGAAACCCATTTCACGACCCACATGCAATTCTCCCGAAAAGGATTTTGCTGAATATTTTAAATTCATGGCTGATGAATCAGATGTGATGTCGATTCTGTCTTTCTCTACCTCACCCGAGTTCACGACTGATTTAAGAGTTAAGTACTGCCATGAGGTCGTGAAGAATATAGAAAGCCAGGTAGGTTTCTATAAGAAATGCGGGAAGTACCTAATCATGAAAGAGATCTATTCTCTGAAACTGGAAAAGGGTCAATCTGTTAAAGATCATCTTCTGGAAATGAGGAAGCTCTTTAAAAGTTTGTCACGCATGGGATATAAGATGGTTCAGGAGGAACTAGTACATCTCATGTGGTTCTCTCTCACGGACGAGATACGTACCACAGTTAGTGGATATATTGGAGAACCAAAGAGAGACGTGGTAAAGCTCCATAAGGATGTTTTGGCCAGCTTGGAGCCAAAACCTGCTGCTGAACTCATGGACACAGACTAGATTGACGAGCTGGGAGATCTGAGTTGCCCAGAATGCGGTAGCAAGGATATTTGTGCTCACTCGATGGACATCGACCAGCTAGACATCGGTTTACCCGATGCACCAGGTATCTTTATGATAGACTGTTTGATCACTTCTTATGAATCATGGGTACTTGATACATGCAGTGCTAACCACATATGTAATCATTTACAGGGATTCAATAGAATGGAGACATTGAGGAAGGACCGTTCGAACCTAAGAGTCGGTGAAGGCACGATGCTTGTAGCTGAAGCTGTAGGGTCTTATAGTCTTAGTTTACCCTCGGGTCTAGTATTGGAACTTGAAAACTGTTATTATGTTCCTAAGATGATCAAGAATGTTATTTCTATCAATTTACTTGTAGACCAAGGTTTTTATTACAAATACGATTATAAACTTATTTCTTGCTTTAAAAATGATGTCTTTTATTTCAAAGCAACTCCATCCAATGGTCTATATGTGTTAAATCTACAAGAAAATAAAGAAGTCTATCATATAAGTAAACGATCCAAAGAGATTGAGGATCAAACTTACCTCTGGCACTGTCGTCTAGGTCACATAAACAAGAAACGCATAGAGAAACTCCAGAAAGGAGGACTCATTGGGTCTTTTGATTTTAAACCCTTTGACAATTGTGAATCTTGTTTATCTGGCAAGATGACAAAGCAACCTTTCAATAAAGATAATGAAATGGCAAATGAATTGTTAGGAATAATACACACAGATGTGTGTGGTCCTTTCAGTCATGTGGCTAGGGAAGGATACCGATACTTCATCACTTTTACTGACGATTTCAGTAGATATGGTTATGTCTACCTGATAAGACATAAATCTGAAGCCTTTGAAATATTTAAGGAATTTCAGAATAAAGTACAGAATCAACTTGACAGAAAGATCAAGTTTCTACGGTCAGATCGAGGTGGGGAATATCCTGAGTCAGGAATTCGACAATCATTTGATGGAATGTGGGATTGTTTCACAACTCACACCTCCGTATACACCTCAGAAGAATGGTGTGTCAGAAAGGAGAAATCGTACTCTACTAGATATGGTACGGTCAATGATGTGTCGTTCCTCGCTACCAGTATCATTTTGGGGACATGCGCTCAAAACAGCGGCCCACATACTGAACAGAGTGCCGACTAAATCGGTAGAAAAGACACCATACGATATATGGACGGGTAAGAAACCTAAATTGTCTTTTCTGAAGATGTGGGGTTGTGAGGTATACGTCAAGAGACCAACCTCTAAGAAACTCAAACCCAAATCAGATAAGTGCTTTTTCGTAGGTTATCCCAAGACAACTGTGGGATACTACTTCTACAATCCTACCGAGAATAAAGTCTTTGTAGCTCGGAATGGAGAATTTCTGGAGGATAAGTTTCTCAGTACTGAAAATACCAGAAATGATGTAGACCTACAGGAAGTAGAGGAAGAAGACACTTTACCGATAGTTGAGCCAGTTACTCAACAAGAACATGTTGAGACTCAACCAGAGACGGTTGAGGAAGTGCAAACACAGGACCTTTGCAGATCCACTAGGATAAGGCAAGAACCAGATAGGTATCTTGGGTTCCTAGTCTCTCAGGATGATGGAGACTTGAATGAACCAACCTCCTATGGAGAAGCTGTGTCAGGCAGTGAGTCTGAACAATGGCAGGAGGCCATGAAGGTAGAGATGCAGTCCATGTACGGCAACCAAGTATGGGAGTTGACAGATTTACCCCAACACTGTAGGGCTGTTGGACGTAAATGGGTTTTCAAGAAGAAAACTGATATGGACGGTAACGTGCAGACTTTTAAAGCTAGACTGGTTGCAAAAGGTTTCACGCAGACTCATGGCATCGACTATGATGAAACTTTTTCACCAGTAGCAATGCTAAAGTCTATCAGGATTTTGATGGCCATTTCAGCGTACTTTAATTACGAGATTTGGCAAATGGATGTTAAGACGGCCTTCCTGAACGGGAAGTTAACAGAGGACGTCTACATGCAACAACCGGAAGGTTTTGTAGATCCAAAGAATCCTGATAAAGTGTGCAAACTGCTAAAATCCATATATGGATTAAAGCAAGCATCCAGGAGCTGGAACTTACACTTTGATGAGCGAATCAAGAATTTTGGTTTTGCTAAAAGTGAGTTTGAGCCATGTGTTTACACAAAGTTCAGTGGGAGCGTAGTGACCTTCTTGGTCTTATATGTAGATGATATTCTACTCATTGGAAATGATGTACCAACTTTACAGAATGTAAAGACTTGGTTAAGCAAATGTTTCCAAATGAAAGATCTATAGAAATAGATCTAGACGGCTTATTGGGCTTAGTCAAGGTACATACATTGACAAATTTCTGAAACGATTCAGGATGGATGAATCCAAGAAAGGATTTATCCCAATGCAGCATGGCATAGTGCTAAGTAAAGCACAGTGTCCTGTTTCTAGTGAAGATCAGGACAAAATGAAATTGGTTCCATATGCTTCTGCAATTGGATCAATTATGTATGCCATGTTATGTACGAGGCCTGATGTTGCTTACTCGATAAGTGTTACGAGCAGATACCAGCAGAACCCAGGTGAAGCCCATTGGGTGGCTGTCAAGAACATTCTCAAGTACATGAGACGGACTAAAGAAATGTTCTTGGTCTTTGGAGGATCTGAAGACGAGATTAGTGTCACAGGCTATTCTGACGCTAGTTTTCAGACCGACAGAGATGATTTTAAATCACAGTCGGGATATGTATTCACCCTAAATGGAGGAGCGATCTCGTGGAAGAGCTCGAAGCAAGACACCATAGCAGATTCTACCACAGAGGCAGAGTACATTGCAGCATCAGATGCAGCAAAGGAAGCAGTCTGGCTCAGGAATTTTATCTCGGATCTAAGAGTTGTAGCCAGTATCTCTAGACCCATAGATATTTACTGTGATAACTCTGGAGCAGTAGCACAAGCAAAGGAGCCCAGAGAACATCACAAGTCGAGACATGTACTCAGGAAATATCACCTCATTTGAGAGATCATTGAAAGAGGAGATGTGAGAATATGCAAAATTCCAACGGATGAGAATGTTGCAGATCCACTAACAAAGCCACTAGCTAGAGCAAAGCATGAGGGGAATGCTAGTTCCATAGGGATGCAGTACCTGGATACTAGTAGTTAGTTTATGTTATCGATTATAAATGTAATATTTTGAGACATTATGAGAGTTTATTTCACAGTATGTTTGAAATAAAGAGATACTGTTTATGAAATGTTTCAAAAATGACTTTTTGCATATTTAAAGTTATCCATGATTTTTGAGCTTGTAAAAATCTAACTTTCCATAGCTACTTATTGAGGTGGGAATCTCAGTAGGGTTATAACGCTATTATGAATGTTTATATACAGTTGGTATGGTTAAACATTCATAAGTACTTATCAGAGTGAATGAGTATTGGAGGTGACCAGTTTCAAGTCTACTTCATGGAGCCTATGGCATAAGTATCGACTTGATGATAGGTTGTCCTTTGACCTGAGATATCTGGTCTGTAATCATGAGGACTACTGTACTATTAGCATGCTCTAACGCTGCACCGTAACAGGGTAGCCATAAGGGGTATGACTAGATGCAGCGGAAGCCATGGTTGCAGATGCGGGTAGTCAATATGGGATTTACACCTCCTTTATGGGAGAGATATTTCCGGGCCCCCTGACGATTAAGATTGGCAGAAATGTGTGGCCACGCTCGGATAGAATAACAATGGTTATTTGGAAAGTTCCGTAACTGCAGGCAATCGAGATCAGTGTCAGGAAATACTTGAGTTTATGATTGAACTATCTCAACTCCATGTCTAAAACTCACTTTAGAAATATCGTGTGTAAAGGGAATGAACCTGTGTACAATTCAAATATGAATCGTATCTCTGGCTATAAGAGATCTTATAACCTGGTTAACCTAAGTGTCTGGCTAGGGACCTCCTTAGGCTAATGGTAACAGTTAAGTTACTGGTCTAGCACAAGTGGGAGTCTGAAGGGATTATGTGCAAGACAGTAATTAGGGTTATCATGTCCAATGTTATAAGACACTAGTGGGTCACACTGCTACACACCCAACCCGAGACCTATTGGATTAATTGTGTGAAAATAATTAATTAGGTTTAATTAATTATTGAGAGAAGAATAAATAATAAAATTTTTATTTATTATTTATAGATAATTACTTAATTGATAAGTATAAATTAATTAAGGTAATTATTGAGGAGTTATATTTGGTTTGGGATTCTATTGAACACTGCCATATTTATCTTTATAAATATAGGGTTAAGGCAGTGAGATAAACATCTGATTTCATTCTTACTTTTTCACCAAGAAATCACAAACCACTCTCTCTCTTGGCCGCCGGCCACACACACGACACACACACACGTCGGAGTTTTTCCGATCAATCCAAGGCGGTCTAGCAGCCAGTCTCACGGTGGTGCAGTAGCGGTGTATCCCTCACTAGCATCCGGAGGATTTTTCGTATCATCAAAAGGTAAACGCGAGAAAACCCCCTTGATAAATTGTGTTTGATAAACTACGGATGGATCATTGTTCGGGTTTATTTTATCCGCTGCGTTCTTATTATTCGATTTATCCGAACTGAAAAACCCAAGAATACATCTATTCTATTGTCTGTTTTTGTGATTTGGCCAGTGGGCCAAAACTGTTGTTGAAACTATTTTGAGGGAATTCACTAGACCTTTCGGTCGGTCTAACCCTCGTTTTCAAACTTAAAATCTTTTCAAGGAAAGATCGCGTTGTTAGAGGCAAAGAGAAGTTGAGCGCTTAGAGTAGCGTAGCTGGCCGATATGGTAGTACATATCCTATTAGAATCTCAGCTGTGGAGGGATGTTCTGCATGCACTCTTAAACCATTACTTTTGAAATTAAGATTTTATGATATTGCTATTTAGATCACTGGGTTTTGATGTTATGCTTTAATTATATGTTCTTGGGTTTTGGGACGTTACAAATTGGTATCAGGGCATTAGTTTAAGTGAATTAGGTGACCAGGATTGGGCCTAGTCTTAAACTGTAGGATTGGGAACATAGCTGAAATTTTAGGACTATAAGATTTTGCCTAGAAAGTCGTGATTGGGTATGGAAGTGCGAGGACTAACATGCACCACGGGTTAGTGACTACATGAGAATATTCGCACTGTCTATGAATTGAGTCGTTTAGAGTAGTCTAATCTTCAGATTGCTATTTCAGAACTTGATGTATTAAGAAGGAGTTTGTTTGGGTTTATGGCTTATGTCATGCTTTCGGGTGAGGAAAGGTTAGAAATGCATGGTGTCGAGTTTGTATGGGAATACCCTGAGGTGTTCCCGGTCAATCTAGATAGTCTACCGCCTGATCGAAAGATCGAGCTTCAGATTTGCTTTGATAGTCGGAGCGACGCCTATCGCCAGAGCATCGTATCGGCTTGCACCGGCGGAGGTGAAATTGATGACGGCGCGGCTGCGAGGACTACTCAGCCAGGGATTTATTAGCCCTAGCTCTTCACCTTGGGAGCGCCAGTTCTGTTCGTGAGAAGGAAAGTCGACACCATGTGGATGTGCATTGACTACCGAGAGCTCAACAGAGTCACAGTCAGGGACGAGTAACCACTACTGAGGATTTACAACTTATTCGACCGATTGCAAGGTACCAAATGCTTCTCAAAGATTGGTCTGCGATTGAGTTATCGTCAGCTCAAGATTGGAGAAGAGAACGTTTCGAAGAAGCCTTTTCGGACTCGTTATGGACATTATTGAATCTCCCGTGATGTTGTTTGGACTTACAAGCACGCCGCCAGCATTTATGGACTTGACGATTGGAGTGCGTAAAACTGTTTCTGGACGAGCTCAATATAGTCTTCATCGACGACATCTGATCTACTCGAGGACTGCGGAGGAACTATCCAACTCTGGGCATGAGGTTAGCGACTGTGGTTTTCGCACTAAAGATTTCGAGGCACTATCCCTACGAGATGAAGTGTCAATCTGCACCAACCATGAGAGTCTTCCGTACCCGTTCAACCAGAAAGAGTTATCTTGAGGCATAAATGTTGCGGTGTAAAGGATTATCGTGGTACCAGACAGCGGATCAAAGATCAAGCACATCAAGAAGAGGCTTTGGATGAGAACCATCTAAAGTTTGAGCTAATGGTAGGAACCTTGGAGACCCTCGGAGCGAGCACCAAAGGGATTGAGATGTTTTGAGAATCAGCTATGGCTTCCAAAGCCTGGAGATCTACGCAAGGAGATTCTGGAGAATGTGCGCAAATTGAAGTACTCGGTTCACCTTGGAGCGAACAAGATGTACCATGGCTTAAGTCAACATATTGGCGGTCGGGGATGAAGAAGGATGTTGCTTGATTTGTACGTAGCATGTCTACAAGTAAAGATCGAGTATCAACAACCGTGTGGCAACTGCAACAGTTACCGTTACCAGAGTGGACTTGGGAGCATATCAGCGGTCGTGACGAGACTACCCCGAAGGCCTAAGGGTTTTGATTTGATTTGGGCAGTAGTCATTAGACTTTCGAAGTCAGCTCACTTCCTACCGTTGTAAGAAGCGTATTCTATGGGAAAGACTCGCGAAGCTGCATGGCGGAGGTAGTACGACAACACGGTGTTCCTTTATCTATCGTGTCGGATCGAGATGCCAGATTTTACTTCGACGTTGGCAAAGCTTTCAGCGAGAAATGGGAACGCAGGTCATCTTGAGTACCGCGAATCATCCGCATAGCGACGGACAAAGTGAGCGGGCCATCCAACCTTGGAAGATATGTTGAGGGCATGTGTTCTGGATTTCGGAGGTTCTTGGGAGGATCATCTACCGTTGATCGAGTTCGGCTACAATGATAGTTATCGCTCATGCATTGAAGCGGCACCGTATGAGATACTCTACGGGCGAAAGTGTAGGACACCACCGTGCTAGATTGAGGTTGGCAAGAATCGACTTGTCGGGCAGTGAATTGTTCAGATTTCTTTTGATGAGATCAACCAGGTGCGATAGCGACCAAAGACGTTTAGAGAGCGGCAAAAGAGTTATGCATAAAAGCGTAGAAAGGACTTTCAATTTCAAGTCGAAGACCAGGCTATACTCAAGTATCTACCCAGAAGGGAGTGTTATGTTTTGGCAAAGAGCAAGCTTAATCCACCTTATATCGAACCCTTCGAGATTGTAGAAGGATTAGATCAAGTAGCTTTCAGGCCGGATCTACCGGTTGAGACGAGTAGGATGCGCAGTACGTGTCACGTGACGAACCTGATGGCATGTTTGGCAAAATCCGAGTTGCGAGCAAAGTACCTGTATCTGTTCAGCAAGTGAATTCCGGGACGAAATTCCTTTGAGGGGGTGTGATGTAATAACCTGAATTCTAGGTTAAGTTAGCGATTAACTTTAACTGTGACCTAGTTGTAAAATCTTTGTGAAAAGGGACCATTGTGTCAATCTTTGAAACTTGTATTATTTGTTGGGCTATTAATAAGTTAATGGGCTTGGCCTTATAGTCCAGTGTATTTAAAGGTAAGAATTTAGGGTTTTGGTCATTTTTGTGTGGAAGAGAATTAGTGTGTGTGAAGTGTGTGCTTTGGGAAAGAAACTGCTAGCATCATCATCCTTTCCAGAATTTCATCATCTTGTGAGGTAAGCAACAAATCCACCATTTAAGTTGTTGATTATTTGATTCAAAGTGGGTTTTAGATTAATTTATGCATTTATAAGTAGAATTGAAGTGTGAATGATTGATGGAGTGATGTTTTGGGGTTCTGCAACCAATCTCCTTGGTTTAACCGAGGAAACATGAGTTTCCCGTATCCCACTCCCAGGATTCGGCTTTGCCCCCTCCCCAATCTCCAATTCGGCTTTTACCCAACTCTATAAGCCAATTCGGCTTTTGACACCCCCTTGAATATGGCTTTTATCATGTATGCACACATGTCGGTTTATTTCCCATGTTGGATTCGGCTTTTGCTCCCTAGAATCGGCTTTTGCACCACCACACACACCCACAATTCGGCTTTTGGACAAAGAGGGATTCGACTTTTTGCAAGCAAGAACCCAATTCGGCCTTTGCACCTATGGACTCGGCTTTTGGCATGTGGAATGTGTGAATTTAACTTATGGCTCTCTCTTTCAATTCGGCTTTTGTCAACTTGTTGGATTCGGCTTTTGATATAGTCCATAATCAATTCGGCTTTTGGCAATGGTTTGGGAATCGGCTTTTACACTCCAAGATAGGATTCGGCTTTGTTGTGTGAGTTTATCCAATTCGGCCTTTACCACATCTACACACATCGGTTTTCTTATCTTTCCATATCAATTCGGCTTTTGAAGCCTTGATCAAAAAGGCCGATTCGGCTTATGTTCATAGGCTAGGATTCGGCTTTTGCTTGTGCATATCCAATTCGGCTTTGTTTATAGGCTAGGATTCGGCTTATGACAACTGTGCATGGATTCGACTTTTAAACCTAGCTTAGATTCGGATTTTGTCAAACAAGATCCCTAGTATCATTTCATGTGGAGATCACCATCATTTCAAATGTTTTTCATATCATATGGTCATTTCACGTGTTATCATTTCATGTGAAACACCTTAACCTTTATCATTTCATGTAAAAACCCTAGTTGTCATTTTATGTGAACTACCTATCATTTCATGTGGGGACAATTGGCATTTCGGGTATCATTTTATGTAACCCTAGCCTTATCATTTCATGTGAGATCGACTATCATCTTGAGTAGGCTTGTTTATCGTTTGATGAGGGATATCTATCATTTCTTGTAAGGTGATCCATATCATCGTGTTATCAATTCATGTGGATCTATTCGTCTTATCAAGTGGAGTAATTGTCCTTTCATGAGAGAATTGTTTATCACTCCATGGGTATCTTGATTCAATACGTTATATAAACTTGATGGTCGTTTCATGCTGCCATTTCTTGTGAATCTGCTCCTCATTGCAAGTGAGTTTGTTTATCATTTCATGTGATCTAAATCATCATGCCATGTATCATCTCTTGAGGCCGTGGTACCTTGTTGACATTTCATGAGACATCATTTCATGGGGAAAGCCTAATCGTAACCACTTCATGAAAACCCTAGTTGGTCACTCGAGAAACCCTAATCCGCCATTTCATGCGGAGTTATGACTGGATGATGATGAGAGCTAGGGATTGTTAGCTAGGAGAGAATCTTCCTAGTGAGTTGGTAATGAACTTATTGGGATTTATGTATGTAGGTGCGAATAAGGCAGAGCTTAGCTCAGTTGAGACAGAGTCAGGTGAGTTCCCTTGCCTGAATGAATGGTTTGCTTTTACTGCTTTTAAATACATATCCATTCGGTTTGCGAAATGTTTTGATGATATTGTTGATTTTGTGATAACTGAGATAAATGATGAATTACATTTAATGCATGCTTAAATGGTAAAGTTTGAAATGACTTAGAGGCAGATGTGTTGCAGTATGGACACTGGGTACCTTGGAACTGTAATGTTCCTTGGGAGTGTTTACCATTTGGTCTGATCCGCCATTTGGGGGTACCTCGGGACACCGTCCCTTGGGAGTGATTTGATTGCTCGTGTGGATTTTCTTTGTCCGTAATACATCTATTCTATTGTCTGATTTTGTGATTTGGCCAGCGGGCCATAACTGTTGTTGAAACTATTTTGAGGGAATTTACAAGACCTTTCGGTCTAACCCTCGTTTTCAAACTTAAAATCTTTTCAGGGAAAGATCGCGTTGTTAGAGACAAAGAGAAGTTGAGCGCTTAGAGTAGCGTAGCTGGCCGGTATGGTAGTACATATCCTATTAGAATCTCAGCTGTGGAGGGATGTTCTGCATGCACTCTTAAACCATTACTTTTGAAATTAAGATTTTATGATATTGCTATTTAGATCACTAGGTTTTTTTGTTATGCTTTAATTATATGTGCTTGGGTTTTGGGGCGTTACATAAATGGATCACACTTACTGATCTAAGATTTTCCTAAGGATTTTAGCCAGTTTTTTAATTTTAAAATAACTAGTCCGAAAAACAAACTGTTATCGAACTCTTTTATTTGATTTCATTTTATATATTTGTTTTATCTAAAATAAAGTGACTATAACAAACCACGCAGATAAAACAAGACAGTGTCATTGCTTTGCCCAGATCTAATGTCAATTTCGTGAGCCAACACGAAAACTGACGGTCCAAATCCTATGTGACTAAACAACCACAAGGCATGAAATCTTGGTGCTCCCACTGGCTCCAACATCTTTGGTTGTGTCTCCATGAAACTCCGTCTTCAAGCTTTATTCTTTCTTGAACCTAATCTAATTATTACATAATTGGGTTGTAAATGGCATGCAGGCCTCCCATCTAAACTATTTGAAAAAATAACGTACAAATAGGGTTGTAAACGGCTCGCAGGCCTCCCTTACCAAAAACAAGATAATAAAGCAATAAAGTAATAAAACAATAAAACACAACCATAGGTCAACGGGCTTAGCTTATAACAACAAAAAACAGTTTAAAAGATTAAACTAAACAAAACGGTTTTGATAAAACTGGTTTTTCATAATAATCCAAACTGGATTAAAAACAAGATTTTAATAATTTTCCGGAAAAATAAAATTGATAATAATTAATTAAAACCTATCTGATTCGAAACCTATCACGATTAGAATTTGTTAATTATCCCAAGTTACCTAACTGATAACTATTGACTCAACCCCGTTTGACCGTTGGTTTGATAGTAGCAAACGGCTACTATCAACCATCGGGCTTATCAGCGGCTTCGGTCACCACGGACGACGGCAGCGGTGAGGATGCCGCCACCATCGCCTTACCGGCGATCGAGAAAAACAAACAACCACCACCACGGCTTCCGCCGCGGTTGTGATCGAGAATCACCACCATCACCATCATTCCGGCGACGACAGCAGCACAAAGCACCGCCATCGCCACCGGTGGCCGCCGACGACTATAGCAAACAGCCACCACGCCGCCGTGGCCGGCGATTGGAAAAACAAACCACCACCACTATCGTCGCCAACCGCCACCACCACAACAGCAGCAGCAATCAGCCGCTACTGCCGTGGCATGGCCGATTGACGACCTCTATCGGCGCACGACGGCAACGTCAAAACGCCGCCGCCGCCCTCGTCGCTAAACAAAAACCACCACCGCCGCTTAACCAGCGACGACCACGGCACCGAAGCACCGCCATCGCCACCGGTGACCTGCGACGACAGCAGTGGCATCGAAACCGCCACCGGCATCGCCGTGGTTGTGATCGCAAATCGAACGCCGCCACCACCGTACGGCTTCTGCCGCCGTGGTGGTGCGGTTTCCAGCCATGGAGGACGACCACGACCACCATCGCCGATTACGGATTTGGTGGTTCGGTGGTTTCGATTACATCGAACAGCCACCGAATCACGGTAGTCGTCGATCGATTGGGTTTCGTCCGGCGATCGGCCCGGTGGTTCGGCCGGTGATCACCGCCGATTGCCACGATTTTCGGGAATTCGATAAAAATCCAATCTTTAACGAAACACATAAAATTCAGATTTTATAAAACAAAAACCAATTTTTATCAAAACCTACTTAACAAGAACAGATCTGAAAAGTTTACGGAAGTGGCTCTGATACCACTGTTGGGATATTTAGCAATAAAAAACAATTCCGTCAGAGATCCATCCGTAACTAATCAAACACTAGAACCAGAGGGTTTTTACGCGTTTACCTTTAACGATAACAAAATTAGCTCCGGAGGCTAGTGAGGGATACACCACTACTGTACCACCTTGAGACTCGCTGCTAGACCGCCTTGGACTGATCGAAAAATGGACTCCGGTGTGTGTGGGTAGATGGCCGGCGGCCAAGAGAGAGAGAGAGAGAGGGTAGTTATGGAATTTTCTTGGTGAAAAAGTAATTGTGAAATCAGATGATTATTCAACTGCCTTAACCCTTTATTTATAAAGGTAAATATGGCAATGTTAAAAGAAATCCCAAACCAAATATAACTCTCAATAATTATCTTTAATTAATTAAACTATTAATTATAAATAATTATATTTAACTGATAAATAATAAATAAACAATTTATTATTTAATCATTCTCTCTTTTAATAATTAAACTTAATTAATTATTTTCCACACTATAAATCCAAATGGTCTCGAGTTGGGTGTGTAGCAGTGTGACCCACTAGTGTCTTATAACATTGGACATGGTAATCCTAATTACTGTCTTGCACATAATCCCTTCAACCCCGACCCGGTTCTAACTTAGTGAACGTACTGAAATAGTAGCGTCGGGAAGTAGGAGAAGACTAGCGGAGATTATGGCGGCGAGGAAGTGATTATGGCCGGCGAGCGGTGAGCGGCATGATCGGCGCTGGCGAGTGGAAAAGAAGACCAGCATGATCGGTGCCGGCGAGTGGAGAAAAAGACCGGCGGTGACTGGTGGTGAAGTGGTGAGTGAGCGGCGTGAGTGGAGAAGAAGACCGGCCTAGGGTTTTTTACTTTTTTCATGTTTGCGATTTGTGTCTTGTGTGAATGAAATTGAAAGTCAGTAGCCTTTCAATTTTTGAGAGTCACTAAGTAAATAAAAAATTAAAAGTAAATATAATAATATATTATATATAAATATAAAAATTAAAAGTGTATATATATATACCATTACCGGGTACGGTGGGGCAAGGGACCCCTCACCCCCCCCCCCCCCCCCCCCCCCCCCCCCTTTTAGCCAACCGGGTATCCCCGCCTCCGCCCCCGAAACCCTTTTTTTCGGGGATTTCCCGGCCCCGTTTGGGGCGGGTGAATCGGGTTCCCCACTGGGTCGGGGAAAATCACCATGCCTAGTGGCCGGTCCTCTAGTTGGCCCCCACACCCTTCAACACATTTTATTTTATTAAATCACAAGCCTATTTGTTTAAAATTACAACGATTTATTGGTTCACAATGATTTTCCGCTAGACGTGACTTTTTGACATTAAATTCTATAAAAAATGAAATATTATATACTTGAAATATAAAAGCTAATAATTTATATACATTAGATTTTAATCGTATGAATTTGGCATCATACAGGGTGTTTAATATATATTATATGTTTAAAGGATACAATCAGAATTGGTAATAATTATATTTTATGTTTAAAAAATGTGGGAGGTTCAAAATCGGGTAAGATATTTTATGTTAAAAGTTTTGAATTATATATAATAACATTTAGTAGGAATAATGAACAGTAATTTTAACTTTCAATGTACAAGTTTAGTCCCTTTAATTTGATATTTATAACTCTTTGTCCTCCATTTTTATAAAGGCTTGTATCACTTGATGTAAGAACAATAATCTTAACTTTCAATGTACAAGTTTAGTCCCTTCAATTTGATATTTATAACTCTTTTTGTCCTTCATTTTTAAAGACTGCTTTTTTTCATTCTTTTGGTTTTTATTTTCATTCCTTAATCCAACTTTGTTAAATTAAGTGGTTAATTTATCCAAAAAATGTTTGATTAAATTACATATTTAGTTTTTATAATCGACCATCTTTATATTTGCTATTTTTAAATTACATAATTCGTATTTTGTTATTTTTTACTTTATTTATTTATTTTATTAAGACATGTTCTTTTATTGATTAATTATACACTATTATGACCTTAATAAAAAAAGATAATCAAATAATTTCATTAAACTATTGGTAGGTAGTATATGATATTTATTTTCAAAGCTTTAGATTAAAATCTCTAAAAATTAATATTTTTGATTTTTTTATTATTAAATTTTTTTTATTTATTTTATTAAACTCTTCGTGTTACAACATATGTACAAACTTTATGTTTCATATAAATCCATATTACTACTTATGATTAAATATATCACAGTTTATAACTCGGCGCGAAGTCAGTGCTGTTAATAACTAATTATATTTTATTTTTTAGGAATTGGGTGAAATAATAGAGCTCTATACGACCAAATCTTGATATATGAATGGGTTTTCGACAACAGGGATTACAAAGAAATGGAACTCTTCTACGATTGACAGATCTTTTTACAAGAATGATATATAAAACAATGGAACTATGAATTGGGTGGAATAATGGAGCTCTGTATGAATTCTTGAAAAAACGAAAAAAAAAATTTCGGTAAGATATTTTATGTTTTAAAGTACAATCAGATATATAATCATATACGAATAGTGTATTGTAACACCCCAAAATTGGAGGTATCAAAAAAAATTCTAAAACAAAAGATGGTATAAAACTACGCCAAGGCGTGAGCTCTTCCCAAAAACAGGGGCATAGAGTATTGTATATTTACAATGTTTGTACTAAATCAAAGTAACATAATAACCAACTAATCTACTTCCTAACTAGAAAGAAGACTACAAAAGGGTTATCATTCTATAGTTGCCCACATGTCTAGAAGACGGTCTCTCCAAGGTTTCCCCTAAGCTCACTCCACTCCAAGCACTTACTTGGTAACGGTATCACTATCACCTGTGTTGGGTGCAAAATCGGATTGTATCCGAGATCACAAGTTGATGCTCAAAGTAAAGACAAAGGCAAAGTCAAAGTGGACTACAAAGTCAAAGTTTGCTTTTATTGTTTACTTCCTTTATATGTTGTTTGTAATAGTTTTGTATTGTTAGGGTAGAAAGTGTAATTCTTCAATAGTGTGAGGGTTTAGGTGTTTGGGTATAAATACCCATGTGATGTCATTTTAGAAAGTGTAACATGCATGAATCCATAAACGTGTAATTGAGAGTGAATTGAGAGAGTTTGTGTTCTTAAGTGTGTGTTCTTGGTGTATTAGTGTGTGTAATCCATTCATCCAAGAATCAATGACATATGGCTTTCTAAATCATTCTCTACTTATTGCATGTTGATTAGAACTTGAATCTGGAACAACAAGTGGTATCAGAGCTGGAAATTCGTTGAAATTGGTATGATTTCTTGAGCTTTTTGTGTTTATTTTCGAAAATGGAGGTTTGAGGTTTGATGTTCTTCATTTGATCATTGTTTGCATGTGAATTTGATTGTGTATGGTTAAAATGATGTTTTTACTGTGTTTGTGAGTGATTTTGAGTCAAAATTCGGTGATTTGAGCAGTAATTTTTGAGTTTTTTTTAACTTCTGCTCGGTTTTTGTTCGGTTTTCCGAACTGGTGTTCATATTTTCTGAATCGGAATATTCATAAATTCCGAATCGGAAAATACAAGTTTTCCGAATCGGATTTTTGAAATTTTCCGAATCGGAAAATTTTTTGGACTAGTATTGTTGTTTAGATCTGATCTTACTCGTTTTCCGACTTGGTATTAATCAAACTCCGATTCGGAAAACATCATTTTCTGATTCGGAATTTGACCAAATACCAACTCGAATTTATCTCGGAAAACAACCTGAGATACACATCAACACCAAACAAGTGTTAGGCCAAAAGATCCTAGTGAGTTGAAAACATACAACTATAAATCATTTAAGACATTTGATAAGCATAGATAAAAGTCCATAAGTCAAGTTAATTTGGTTCTTATGGAACTAGAGGGGGAGACCCACCTCACCACCTAAGTTACACATCCGGCGCAATCACACCCTAGATATCATCCTCGTGATAGAACACCTCCAATTGGCCTAGCTCATTCGCAGCCACACGACATGGGGAGAGACATAGGTATACACCTTGCAAGGGTGGCACTTCGTGTCAGTGTTGCGCGTGTAAACTTAGTATTAATTTACTTTTTTGTTTACTAAAAAGAGATATGGGGTTCAAATGATTTTTTGTTCCATACAGCGGCGGCCCTGGGGTGTGCCGGTGGTGCCGCCGCACGGGGCCTCTGATTTTGAAGGGCCTTCGGTATTTTTATACATTATATATCATATATATATTAATAGTTGCAACAAGTAAGCCAAAAGTTCTTGCAGCTTGATGGTTAGGCACGATTTTTCTATGCAAGATGCCTGAGTTCGTATCCTGAAAGGGTCGTCATATTTTTTTAAAATTTAAAGAGGAGCATTTTTTTTTTAATATTTAAAATTTAAAGAAGGCGCACATTTTTTTAATACCTTAAACAAGGCGCAAATATTAAAAATCGGAGATTATCATTCTAATGACTAATATTTAAATTTATTAATTTCCTTAAAGAAGGAGCATTTTTTTTAATATTTAGAATTTAAAGAAGGCGCATATTTTTTTAATACCTTAAACAAGGCGCCAATATTGAAAATTGGAGATTATCATTCTAATGACTAATATTTAAATTTATTAATTTCCCTAAATAAAACGAGCAAATTAGTATTTTCCCTAAATAAAATGAGCAAAGTGTGTTATCTTCGTTATTCTTTTGCGGCGATTATCTCTATACACTACACATTATTGTAATTCAACAAGTTTAATCTCCTTCAAATTTTCAGTTCTTCTATTGAACTTTCAAGGTATCTTATCAAAATCTTATAGTTTTTTAATGTTTGTTAGTTTCTTTTATCTTTTCTTTATCCAATTTCATGTCTTGTATATAGAATTTTGTTGACTATTCCATTAGAGTTGCATCAGCCGAAAAGAAGCTTTTTAAAACTAAAACTTTTAAATTCGTATTTGTGATACTATGTCTCAAGAGCGATTATATGTTTTTGGCTTTGATTTCGATTGAAAATGAGTTTAATACTAAAAATTGAATATACAATACAATAAAAATTTTATAGGGCAACCCCAATGGGGCAGCCTACCGGTTAAGACTTGTGGAAGGTGCAAAAACCAACCCAAGTTCGAACCCAGGGGTGATCAACTAGGGGACACTGAATATTAATCTCCATGCTTTGGCTCTCGGTAAAAATTACCAAGGATGTAGTCTATCCAAAGCCAGGTGAACCTTATCTTAAAAAAAAATTATAGGGTTATATTTAAATTTTGACACGGGGCCTCTAAAATGTCAGGACCGGCCCTAGTTCCATATAAAAAGTAGAGGCAGGTTCATACAAGAACACTCCTCTTTAAAGAAACAAAGAACCACCAGGCACCCTCAATAGTAATAATATACTATTATAATATATTATTAATTCATCATATATTATGAATATACAAATTTTGTATAATCAATTGATAATATACAGCGGTGGCCCTGGGGGTGTGCCGGTGGTGCCGCCGCACGGGACTCCGATTTTGAAGGGCCTCCGGTATTTTTATACATTATATATCGTATATATATTAATAGTTGCAACAAGTTAGCCAAAAGTTCCTGCAGCTTGATGGTTAGGCACGATTTTTCCATGCAGGATGCCTGAGTTTGAATCTTGAAAGGGTCGTCATATTTTTTTAAAATTTAAAGAAGGAGCATTTTTTTTTTAATATTTAAAATTAAAGAATGCGCATATTTTTTTAATACCTTAAACAAGGCGCAAATATTGAAAATCGGAGATTATCATTCTAATGACTAATATTTAAATTTATTAATTTTCTTAAAGAAGGAGCACTTTTTTTTAATAGTTAAAATATAAAGAAGGCGCATATTTTTTAATACCTTAAACAAGGCGCCAATATTGAAAATTGGAGATTATCATTCTAATGACTAATATTTAAATTTATTAATTACCCTAAATAAAACGAGCAAATTAGTATTTTCCCTAAATAAAATGAGCAAAGTGTGTTATCTTCGTTATTCTTTTACGACGATTATCTCTATACACTACACATTATTGTAATTCAACAAGTTTAATCTGCTTCAAATTTTCAGTTCTTCTATTGAACTTTCAAGTATCTTATCAAAATCTTATAGTTTTTTAATGTTTGTTAGTTTCTTTTATCTTTTCTTTAACCAATTTCATGTCTTGTCTATAGAATTTGGTTGACTATTCCATTAGAGTTGCATCAGCCGAAAAGAAGCTTTTTAAAACTAAAACTTTTAAATTCGTATTTGTGATACTATGTCTCAAGAGCGATTATGTGTTTTGGCTTTGATTTCGATTGAAAATGAGTTTAATACTAAAAATTGAATATACAATACAATAAAAAATTTATAGGGCAACCCCAATGTCCCAATAAAAAAGAGCGATTACTATGTCTCAAGAGTGATTATGCTTTTAAGGATTATTTTTTGAATTTAGTACTAAAAATTGAATATACAATACAATAAAAATTTTATAGGGCAACCTCAATGGGGCAGCCTACCAGTTAAGACTTGTGGAAGATGTAAAAACCAATCCAAGTTCGAACACGGGGGTGAACAACTAGGGGACACTGAATATTAATCTCCATGCTTTGGCTCTCGGTAAAAATTACCAAGGATGTAGTCTATCCAAAGCCAGGTGAACCTTATCTTAAAAAAAAAATTATAGGGTCACATTTAAATTTTGGAACGGTGCCTCCAAAATGTCAGGGCCGGCCCTGATAATATATTAGAATGTAATCTATATATATATTAAAAGAAGGTTTTTGCTGATGTCATCAAAATAAAATTGAGCGATTTCATTGGTCAATTAAACAAATTCTATCAAATGATGATGTCATAATCTATTTCCATTTTTTTTTTCCAAAATTTACATACCTAAAATTTTTCATTAATTTATTAGTTTCCCTTTTATAATTTACATTTTATATCCTTATAATTATTTGATTAAATTACTTATTATCTCTTAGTTTTTCAATTTTCACTTTACATTCTTATCATATTAAGGTAAATAATGTATATGAATTAAAACCATTTAAGTTTTTTGTTTTTCTTTTTTATAAATTACACCCTTATAATCGTCTCGACGATACCTTGAATCCCTCCGGTTTTAAAATCATTCACGAAATTCAAATCTTTTGACAAAAGAATAATAAATTTTCAATTTTTAAAATTTTAACAGCTATTAGATAACTAAAATCTATATATATATATATATATTAAAAGAAGGTTTTCAATGATGTCATCATTATGAAATTAAGCAATTTCATTGGCCAATTAAAAAAGAATGATGTCATCAATTATTCCCTTTTTAATATTATATTAATAGGTATAATTATCTTTACAATTTACATTTTCTATCTTTAAAATTATTTGATTAAATTACTTTTTATCTCTTAGTTTCTCATTTTTCACTTCACACCCTTATCATATAAAGATAATAATATATATTTATTAAAGAAGGTTTTTGCTGATGTCATCAAAATAAAATTGAGCGATTTCATTGGTCAATTAAACAAATTCTATCAAATGATGATGTCATTATCTATTTCCATTTTTTTTCCAAAATTTACATACCTAAATTTTTTCATTAATTTATTATTTTCCCTTTTATAATTTACATTTTATATCCTTATAATTATTTGATTAAATTACTTATTACCTCTTAGTTTTTCAATTTTCACTTTACATTCTTATCATATTAAGGTAAATAATGTATATGAATTAAAACCATTTAAGTTTTTTGTTTTTCTTTTTATAAATTACACCCTTATAATCGTCTCGACGATACCTTGAATCCCTCCGGTTTTAAAATCATTCACAAAATTCAAATCTTTTGACAAAAGAATAATAAATTTTCAATTTTTAAAATTTTAACAGCTATTAGATAACTAAAATCTATATATATATATATATATATATTAAAAGAAGGTTTTCAATGATGTCATCATTATGAAATTAAGCAATTTCATTGGCCAATTAAAAAAGAATGATGTCATCAATTATTCCCTTTTTAATATCATATTAATAGGTATAATTATCTTTACAATTTACATTTTCTATCCTTAAAATTATTTGATTAAATTACTTTTTATCTCTTAGTTTCTCATTTTTCACTTCACACCCTTATCATATTAAGATAATAATGTATATTTATTAAAGAAGGTTTTTGCTGATGTCATCAAAATAAAATTGAGCGATTTCATTGGTCAATTAAACAAATTCTATCAAATGATGATGTCATTATCTATTTCCATTTTTTTTCCAAAATTTACATACCTAAATTTTTTCATTAATTTATTAGTTTCCCTTTTATAATTTACATTTTATATCCTTATAATTATTTGATTAAATTACTTATTACCTCTTAGTTTTTCAATTTTCACTTTACATTCTTATCATATTAAGGTAAATAATGTATATGAATTAAAACCATTTAAGTTTTTTGTTTTTCTTTTTTATAAATTACACCCTTATAATCGTCTCGACGATACCTTCAAAATGAGTATAATATTGAATATTTTTTAATTTATTTATATTAGTAAATATTAAGAATAGATATAAATTAAGTTGTTTACATTTTATTACAATTCTATTGTTGATATTGTTGAAATTTAAAGATTCCTATTTTTAATCTAAATTTCTTTATAGATTATTTATAAATAATAAAAGTTTATTTTATTTAAAACACTATTGTTGATGTTCTTGAAATTTAAAGATTTCATCATTTTAATCTTACTAATTCTATAGATCATTTATAAATAATAATTTTTTTAAAACCCTAGAAATCAAAAACACTATATAATTTATTTCAGAATCCCTCCCGTTTTAGAATCATTCACGAAATCCAAATCTTTCAACAAAAGAATTTCAGATATTTTAACAACTATTAGATGACTAAAATATTTAATAATAAAGTAAGAGTAATTTTTTTTCATTTAAATCGTTGATTAATTAGAATTATTTTAATAAATAATAATTCTCTACTTACTCAATTTCAAAGAAAGCTTTGAATAAAAAAATGAAAGAAAAGTAATTTAAATGTTATATATATATATAATTTCCTAAATGTTATGATTAAACTAAATCATTAATGTTTCTTTTATCAATTAACTAAGTCATATTTATATTGTTAATTGGATATTATGTTTGGTTTGTGGTGAATTATTTGTGAACTTAATAATGCAAATGTTAATTCTTATTAGAAGCTAAAACAATATGTTTAAATCGTCCGTGTATTACACGGGCCATTAACTAGTATTATATTATATTATACTTATATCATATATGATTTTACATTTACCTTTTTACAAAATCACATGAATTTACATTAACTATTATACAAAATCATATATGCTGAAATCATATGTGATTTTGTTAACATATTTGACATTGTAATCATGTGTGTACATTATTTGTATAAAATCACATATGATTTTACTTTTACATTTGTACAAAATCACATATAATATTAAACTAACATTTGTACAAGTTAATATATGATAGTGAAATCATATGTGATTTTGTTGACATAATTGAAATTGTTGTTTATCTTGATCTTCTATTTATTTAAATAATTTAAACAACAAACTCTATTTTAATTCTTGAAAATTAGCTGATGTTTGAGTTTTGTAAAAGTATTTGTGAGATCTTAATCTTATATTCATTAAATATTTAAAATGTATGAATATCATTTGTATAAAATCATATGATTTTACATTAATATTTGTATAAAAAAAGTATATGATACTAAAGTCATATGTGATTTTGTTGACAAAATCAACATTGTAATTTATCATGAAAGGTATTTATTTAAGTACTTTAAGCAATGCAACTCTATTTTAATAGATGAATAGAGTTTGAATTTTGTAAAAATATTTGTAAGATCTTAATCTTATATTTATTAAATATTTTAAATATTTACATTGTAAAATTTGAACATGAATAGTAACATTCAAAAATAAATAGTTTGACAATAAAACCATTCACTTAACTATAAACATATTATATTAACTTATTGATTTGTAAAATTATATATATGGAAGGGTTCATTTGTTTTTCTAAATGGAGAACTTTCTCATTTTAACCTATTCTATACATGTATGTATGTATATATATATATATATAGTATTAATATACGTGTATGTATGTATAGTATTAATATAATAAAGAATGAAACTGTAAAAAGATTGTTATTGCATAACAAACAAAAGTTTAAGTGTTTATAAGTAAATATATAAAATTTGGAACCACAATAACCAAACACGTAATTTATCCATCACTGTTTGGATGTTCAAGTATGATCAATTAACGCCTCATTGTAAAGATAGGGATGAAAATTGTTTAAATATGAAGACGAAATTTGTTTTTTTCGTCTTCATAGTTTCTATAGCTACATTCAATAGGGATGAAAATTGTTTAAATAATCAAAATAAAGAGACGAAATTTGTGGTTTACTCTGTAACTAAATAACTAGGCTAGGCGACTTCGCTCTCAAAGACAAACCATTTTCCGCCAATAGTGTCAAATTGGTACTAATAATGGGGAAAACCGTAGGAATGTTGTTCATCTTAAAGTCTTGTATACATGCGTCGATACACGTCAAAACAAAACTCAAATCAACATATGGCTGCAGTGGATCATTACTAGGGTTGTCTAAGTTCTGATTGAGAGTATTAACGGCGAAATTAGAGTAATCCAAACAGGAACTCCATAAATTCTTTTCTGCACCAGGTGGTTTCATGGCTTCAATCCTCTTGGTCTGTTTCATGACCAAGACTGCATTATCTCGGGTTGCTGCTATGGTCATGTTTAAAAACTGGCTTTTTGAGAAGGTTTTAGAGGAGTTATGAACTCCGATTGCCACAAAATCGTGGCATGTTTTAGGGTATGGCATTTGGTTGCACCAAGAATTTATATCCTCAAAGGTTATGGTCTCCGACGAGCAAAGAAAAATAAAACATATTAAAATGAGAACAAACTTCATGACTACTTCTGATGGACTAAGTTTATGATTGATATCTATTTATATACTTTTTTTAGTATGAACTTGTTATTACTTAATTATTTTTTAATAAAATTGAAAAACTAAATCTGGTAATAAATTAATTTTGAAAAAAGAAATATATAATAATTTAATGTGTGCATAAAAAGATAATCTCAAAACTTAATACATGGATAACAACTGATTCGCTTCAGTTTTTTATAAAAAAGGAAAAAAACATCAATTAGTTTTAACTTGTTTCTTGCATCTAATTAAGAATTTGAACAAAAACAAAAACATGCTTAAAAATATAAGAAGATTTAGAATGGTAAAAAAAGAATAATCATTAAATTTAGAAAGAATTAGCAAATAAATATTACAAAATAATAAGTAATAATATTTTATCATATATTTAAATTGGTGAATTATCACGAATTTTGAATATAGAGCATTACAAATTTCATTGTTAAAATTCGGGGATTGCTTTGTTTAGGTAAGGAATGAAATGGAAATCACAGTGGATGAATTTTTATTTCTTCAACTGAAATGAAATTTGGGTTTTCTAAGATATTCCTGTGTTTATATTTATTTTAATCTTACTTATTATTTTTTTTGAAAGAATTTTTTTAATACCTATAAGCTAAAAAAAAATTAGTATACAATAGAATTATGTTTGGCAAATTAGCTGATGTGATAAGCTTGCTAAAAAATAAGTTATGATTGGTGAAAATTATCTAATACGGTGGCTTAATTATTATAGTAAAATGAAGAAAAAAAATGCATATTTAGAAATTCGTAATTTGACATAAAAAAAATTATAAGTCTCAAAGTCACCACCAAAAGGCTAGTAATAGAGGTTTTCAAAAGAACAAGCTTATAAGCTAGATTATGATCTATCTAAACATGTACTTGATTTATAAACCGATTTATAAGCTAGCTTATTTTTATATAATGCCCAAATGTACATAGATACCACAAAACAAAACAAGGATAAGTTTACTTTTTATTTTTATTTTTCGTTCAATCACATATTTATCTTTATTAATTATAAATTTATAAAAGATACTTACTAATACGAGAAATATGCATATCAGAAATTCAGAATAATAACTTAATATATTATTAATTTTATATTAAAACTTCTTCAACATTGTCCAAAAAGGTATGTGTATCATTTTAGTTGCATAAATATATTATATGTGACTTCATTCATTTCTTATAAATTTTATTTAATGCATATGATTTTCTAAATAATTTTCCTGATTTGAGTGTGATTATCTTTTCATTTTCTGTTAATATTTATGACATTAAAAATAATTATTATTAGTTTTTTATTTATAAATCTAACCATATTGAAATAATTTATTTATGATTTTTCTTGTAATTTGATTTCTTTTCCAATTTTTATTTTCTAATATTAGTGAAAATATCATGTATGATATTGATTATA
Source organism: Centaurea solstitialis (assembly GCA_030169165.1). Classification (NCBI taxonomy): domain Eukaryota; kingdom Viridiplantae; phylum Streptophyta; class Magnoliopsida; order Asterales; family Asteraceae; genus Centaurea; species Centaurea solstitialis. The sequence goes on from CM058041.1 coordinate 87,826,697, forward strand.
GTAAATTTAACCTAAATACAATATTAAATGTGATCTGCTATACATTACATATACTTTTGCTTTCATTTTCTTTTCTTTTTAAATATTTAATTTAAATCACTATCTTTTACGTTTTAAATCACTATCTGTTTCGTACCCTTCCGTCAAGTGGAAGCTGTGTTTTTCCTCTTGTTGCTGCTGCTGTTTTTTAATCGGTTCGTAGTCGTTTTCGGTGGTCGGTTTGTTTCTCACAAACCATGGCTGTCATAGTTTGCTTGCTAGTTTGTTGTTATCTTTTGGTAATTGCATTGTTGTCTTGCTGTTGTTCTGTTTTTGGCTGTTGCCTTGTGTAACTGGGTTTGGTTTGGTCTAATATATATATATGTTGCCCAGTGCCGTCCCTGGGGGAGGGCGGGCCGGGCGTACGCCCAGGGCCCAAACAAAATAGGGGGCCCAAAATTCTTAAGTATATAAGATATAGTAGTACTTAACAAAAATTATAAACAAAAAAAATAGTATATAATAAGACTCCAACAAATATTTAGTATCATATTAAGGACCCAAATGAAATAGGGGACCCAAAATTCTTAAGTATATAGTACTACTTTACAAAAATTATAAATAAAAAAAAAAATAGTATATAATAGGACTCCAACAAAAATTTAGTATCATAATGAAGACCCAAATGAAATAGGGGGCCCAAAATTCTTAAGTACATGATATATAGTAATTTACAAAAATTGTAAATAAAAAAAATGGTATATAACAGAACACCAACAAAAATTTTAACACATATTAAGGGTCCAAACGAAATAGGGGGCCTAAAATTCTTAAGTATAGTGATAATTTACAAAAATTGTAAATAAAAAATCAAAAAAATAAGTATATAATAGGATTATAGGACCCCCATCAAAAATTTAGCATCATATTAACGGCCTAAACATATCTTAATTAATTAAATTGGACAAGGAACTTGTAGAAAGTTAATTGGTTTTCATTTTATAGTATTGTTTACTTAGTGCATGAATGTTAAATACTTTTCTATATCAAAAACAAAAATATGACTTTAAACTATAATAAACATGAACTTTTGATTCTAGGATCGATGGTTGTTAAAAACTTTGATTCAACCTGAAAAGTTCAAAATAATGATGAATTTATATTAATGGCTTTTTAAATAAGGTTGACGGTCGTTAAAGAAGTTTGATTGATCTTTTGCTAAAAATATTGAGAAAAAAATGTAATGTGTTAGTCAATCTGGTTCTTCCGCAACAGATCCATCTTTGACAACTCTTTAACGGCTATTGAGGTTAGAAGATATGTTTCGACTTTGTTGTGGATAAGTTCTTTTTAGGATAATCTTAGACGAAAGCAGTGTCATAAAAACTACAAATAGTGGAGAATCTCTCCTTGTAATTGCCTCGATAAAGTGTAACTTTGTTTTATTTCCGCTAGCTTTCGGGGGCCCAATTTTACATCTCGTCCAGGGCCCATAAAATGTCAGGAACGGACCTGATGCTGCCTTTCTAAAAAAAAATTAAAACTTAAAAATACTGAAAAAACAATCAATTAAACTATAAGTTATATGCGGTTTTGCTGAAAACTATAAATTTCCTAATATTCCTTTGAAAAAATGAACACAAATACCCTTATTTTAAATGCATTAAATAGAAGATTAATTTTATAAAATTTTAAAATTTTAAATATGGTAAAAGTAGAATCTCAAATAAATGTCTTATATAACTTTTGTATAAATAAATTATTTTCTATGAGATAATAAAAGGAGAGGAATTATAAGGCTATCATTACGATACCCTTCCAACCTTTTCAATCCTATTTTCATATGAGCTGTTACATAAGTTTTTCTTCAACACTTTCATTAACCCTCTAGAACCTTTTTTTCATTAGTACCCAACCCTCCTAATAGACTCATTTTTTTACTTAATTTAATTAATTAATTAATACAAATAAGTAATTAAATTAAAATCTATAATATTAAAAATTTAATTAAAAATAAAAACAATATACATAATTAAAATTCATAAAACAAAAAAAAAACTTCAAGTTATATTTTTCTTTTATTATTTGCTTTTCTTGCCAAAACCGCTACCAAATCGTTACCGTGAAGGTGGTTATGCGGGTTTGTGTAAAACTTCATGTCGACCTCAAATTCGGTTACCGGTCGACGATGACGTCCTTCCTGACTCAAATCCCTCACTGGACGTCGATGGTTGGGAGGATGAGGGTTACGTTTTGGAGGTGAACCCTCATCGGAGTGGTCAGTGTCAAGCTCGGGTGAATGAACTTGTGTATACCAAGTGATTTGATGAGGTTGGAGACCAAAATTGGGTGGAGGAAAGTATGGAGAGACCCCCACCAGTTTGTAATAAAATCAAATCTAATTCAATGTTTATATTTTATCATATTTTTGCTTTGTATTCTTTATTGAGCATCCTTTCTTTTCATTTTTTTTAATTAGGAGCCACATTTTTCAAAATTAAAATTTTATAATCTGCACATTACAACATGTAAACAACTAGTATATATGTATGAATTAAATCTCCAAATAAAAATTTGTTACCAAATAAAATCTCGAAATAAAATCAGATGGATTTCTATTACATACAAACTAGTACTTAATTTTGTGTTGGTTGTTTTCAAACCCATGTATATAAGGCACCCCTGTTTTAGGAACCCAATTGTCCCCTTGAAAGAACTGCGCAACAGTATAAGGCTCTGCAGTCTTCCGATCCGTAATGTTATGGAAACTAGGCCATTTCACACGACGAAGTGTAGACATACCCTGTGATTTGATGAGGTTGGAGACGAGAATCGGGTGAAGGAAAGTATGAAGAGACCCCCGCCGGTTTGTAATAAAATCAAATCTAATTCAATGTTATATTTTATCATTATTTTGTGTTGTTTTCTTTATTTGTAACCGTGAGCATCCCTTCTTTTCATTTTTTTTAATTAGGAGCCACATTTTTCAAAATTAAAATTTTATAATCTGCACATTACAACATGTAAACAAATAGTATATATGTACGAATTAAATCTCCAAATAAAAATTCGTTAGCAAATAAAATCTCGAAATAAAATCAGATGGATTTTTATTACATACAAACTAGTACTTAATTTTGTGTTGGTTGTTTTCAAACCCAGGTATATAAGGCACCCGTGTTTTAGGAACCCAATTGTCCCCTTGAAAGAACTGCGCAATAGTATAAGGCTTTGCAGCTCCCGATCCGTAATGTTATGGAAACTAGGCTATTTCACACGTTGAAGTGTAGATGATCTTGGCCCGTAGTTATTATACTCACCAAGGAAACAAGCTTCGTTAAAACCCCAAGTATCGAGCCACCCTTGAGGATCCACTATGTCGTCAAAATAACTCTCCATATAAGCTGTCAATGCATGTGGACGCCATGGTCTTCCAAGGAACGCTTTATTGTATTGACTCAATACCGGCTTAAGATCTTCACCTGCAGTTATCTTACAACCTTGGAAAGAAAATCCAGTGGGTTCATTTTCTGTGGTCCGACCCTGAGCCGTCACCACTAACCCGCCTCCATCGCGTGGTTTCTGAAGGAAAATCTCACAATCCTAGAAGAATGCTAAAGCATTCCCAAAAATGAAATCTAAAGTTCCAAAGATCTGACATTCTTTGTAGAATTGACTCTTTCCAAACGCGTAGAGGGTGTCTTGGTAGCCTTCAAAGCTACAATGGTAAAAGGCTGAGTGGTCAGAGTCGGAGAAAAATGCCACTTCGTGCCCAGCATCTGGCCCGACAGTATTGCGGAAAGTCATGTCTTGGGCCATAAATTCATCACCCCATACTTCTGCAATCCATATAAATTAATAATATTTAAAATCAGATAATCATACAAAAAAAACATTAAAATGATAAGTTAGTTCCATTGTGATGCATGCAATTCTCCCATAAAGAAATATATATTGGTTAATTTTAAAATTTTGGTTTGTTCAGCAAATGGAACATAAACTTACGAAACGTTGTTGTTTGCTTCAAGTCATTAATGCGACCGCCCAGAGACTGAGAACCGGTGATGATTGTTTTATTAATACCTTCTTCGTACGTCGTAATATACGGCACTAGGATCATTACATTTTCTGTGTAGACCCCAGACTTCACGTAAATCACAAACCTGGTATTTGGCTTTGCCAATTTCGAGGCTGCGCTAACAGCATCCTGAACCGTCCTATAATTGCCGGATCCATCTAGAGAAACCACTACATCTGGTCGTTTTGTTGCCAAATTACCGATAACATGTATTCATTTCGCATATTCCCATCTACAAACATCGTTGTTTCTGATGAGCAAGAAGAAATGTATAGAATGAACAAACACACAAGAATATGAAACTTAGCCATGGTAGTTGTAGAGATGGTGAAAGGAGGTTGTTATAGTGGAAGAGGAGGTGGAGGTGGTCGATAGTGATGATATTGATGTTTTATATCAAACGAGTGTATGTGCATGAGAGCTTTGATAAATTTTTAACGGTATTTGAAATATGTGTATAAACTAATAAAAATACATAATATTACTATATTAGATGCAAAGAATTAATTGTGGTTCTAAAGGAGGTAAAAGGCCTTTGCATTTAAACTAAGCATTGCACCTCTATTTTAATACTTTAAGCATTAAAATACTTTATTTAAATACTTTAAGCATTGCACCTCTATTTTAATAGATGAAAAGAGTTTGAATTTTGTAAAAGTATTTGTAAGATCTTAATCTTATATTTATTAAATATATTTAATATTTGCATTGTACAATTTGAACATGAATAGTAACATTCAAAAAATAATTAGTTTGACAATAATACCATTCTTTTAATTATAGATAATTTCATGTATACCCTTAACAAGATTCAAAATAATATATTTGTCCAACTTAAGTTACAAATATCATATATATCCTTACTAACTTATCAAAATATTAAATTTACCCAAATCATCATTTTTTATTTTAATTTATAATCATTTTTAATTATTTAAAATTCTAATATTTAATGGATTGACATAATTACCCTGAACAAATTAGGCTAATTAAATTACTTTTCAATTAAACCTCTCTTCTGCCCCAATTGACTTCTGCTTAATGGACTTTCTTCCCAATCGACTTCTGCTTGACCCGCAACTTCTGCCGGGGATTGCGTGACTGGCTACTTTTGCCGGCAACTTCTGTGTGACGGCGACTTCTGCGGGCAACTGCGTGACCGGCGGCTTCTGCCGGCGACTGCGTGATCGGCGGCTTCTGCCAGCGACTTCTTTCCTATTGGTCGGATTTCATGCTTGCCGAAGGCTTGTGCGTGCCGACGACTTCTCACCGGTATGCTAAACCCTTAAATTGAATCAAAATTCTGCATGCGGAAAACTTCTACCAATGTGTTTCAACAATACTTGTATATTCTAAAAGAACCCAAATAATAGTATATGAATCAAACGGTGGCTTGAAATCTTGCCAAGTATCACATCGCAATCAATTTTTTGGACCTGGAAAAAAAATGGTTTATTTCTTGTAAACCTTCTTGTGTTTTTTGTCTTAGGCTTATTGTGCTTTAAGTTTCCTGCTATTAGCTTGCTCTGTGTTTTGTTGGGTGGGTGGTCGTGCCTCTTGTTTTGTTTTGTGTCTTGCTTTTTGTAGTTTGGTTGTATGTTGGTGGGGTTTGGCTCGGTAATTATTTTGTTGTTTAAAGATAATTAAAATATATATTTTTTTAAATCCGCCGGAAAATCTAATGTATCTTTTAGAAAATAAAAAATATTTCCGACGGATTTCCGGTGGATTTTAAAAAATTAATTAAAATATATATTCTTTTAAATCCGCCGGAAAATCTAATGTATCTTTTAGAAAATAAAAAATATTTCCGACGGATTTTAAAAAATTAATTAAAAAGATATTTTTTTAAATCCGCCGGAATAATTAATATATTTTTTTGAAAATAAAAAATATTTTCGATGGATTTCCGACGAATTTTAAAAACTAATTAAAAAATATTTTTTTTAAATCCGCTGGAAATCTGTCGAAAAAATTAATGTATCGTTTAGAAAACAAAAAATATTTCCGGCGGATTTCCCGACGGATTTAAGAAATTAATTAAAAAAAAATAATTTTAAATCGCCGGAAATCCGCCGCAAAAATTAATGTATCTTTTAGTAAATAAAAAATATTTCCGACGGATTTCCGGCTGATTAGCGTTATTCATATTGCATAACGCTATTATGCAAACTGAATAAGGCTTGAATAAAGCTAACTCGCGGCTAAGTCTCCCGCGTCAGAGTGCGACTAAGCCTTATGCATATTGCATAAAGCTTTATTCCGTCTGAATGATAGCGTTATGCATTATGCATAAGGCTTAGTCAAAAATTTCAGATTGCCACGTGGCGCGCTCTGGGGCTGTCCTCACGTTCACAACCAAAAAGTTGTTTATATTTGAACTTTCCTATATATATATATTGGCAGTTGTGAGTTTTACATCAATTCTACTTTGAGTTGTTAACCAAAGTTTTGTAATAAAATTTGATCTAATTAAATGTTGTTTATATTTTATCATATTTTTGCGTTGTTTGCTTTATTTGTAATTGTCAGCATCCCTTCTTTTAATTTTTTAATTAGAAGCCGCATTGTTCAAAATTAAAATTTTATAATTTGCACATTACAACATGTAAACAGCTAGTATATATGTATGAATAAATCTCCAAATAAAATAAAATCTCGAAATAAAATCAGATGGATTTCTATTACATACAAACTACTACTTAATTTTTTGTTAGTTGTTTTCAAACCCGCATATATAAGGCGCCCCTGTTTTAGGAAGCCAATTGTTCCCTGAAATGAACTTGGCAATCGTATAAGGCTCTGCGGTCTCCCGATCTTTAATGTTATGGAAACCAAGCCATTTCACACGTTTAGCTGTAGACGCCCTCGGTCCATGGTTATTGTAATCTCCAAAGAAGCAAGTTTCATTAAAACCCCATGTATCGAGCCACCCTTGTGGATCCACTAGGTCGTCAAAATAATTCTCCATATAAATTGTCAATGCATGAGGACACCATGGTCTTCCAAGGAACGCTTTCTTGTACTGATCCAGTACGGGCTTAAGGTCTTCACTTGCAGTTATCAACCTTGGAAAGCAAAACCAGTGGGTTCATTTTCTCTAGTTCGACCCTGAGCCGTCACCACTAAGCCTCCTCTATCACGTGGTTTCCGAAGAAAAATCTCACAATCTTGGAAGACGGCTAAAGCGTTCCCAAATATGAAATCTAAAGATCTGACATTCTTTGTAGAATTGTCTATTTGCAAACGCATAGAGTGTGTCTTGGTATCCCTCAAAGCTACAATGGTAAAAGACTGTGGTCAGAGCCAGAAAGAAATGCCACTCCTTGCCGAGCATCTGGCCCGACAGCATTCCGGAAAGTCATGTCATGGGCCATAAATTCACTACCCCATACTTCTGCAATCCATATAAAAAGTATTTAAAATTAAATAATCATAAAAAAATCATTAAAATGATCAGTTAGATCCATTGTGATGCAATTGTCCCATATATATATATATTTGTATTAAGATTTTGAGTTTTTTAAATATAAAAAAAATGTTCAGCAAATGGAACATAAACTTACGAAACGTTGTTGTATGCTTCAACTCAGTAATGCGGCCGCCTAGAGACCGAGAACCGGTGATGATTGTTTTATTAATACCATCTCCGTACATCGTAATATACGACACTGTTTGCAGGATCATTACATTTTCTGTGTAGACCCCAGACTTCACGTAAATCACAAACTTGGACTTTGGCTTTGCCAATTTCGAGGCCGCGTTTACAGCATGTTGAACCGTCCTATAATTGCCGGATCCATCTTTAGCCACCACTACATCTGGTCGTTTTGTTGCCAAATTATCCGATAACATGTATTCATTCCGCATATTCCAATGTACAAACATCGGATTTTTACTAACCCTATTGAGAGCACTAGTAGCCAAAGAGTTGGTTATTAGTTTTCTCAAGTTATTAGAAACAAAGGGTAGAATAGCGTTTGTCATGATATTGACCAACTCGAACCCCTTTTCACACACGTCGATATAGGTTAAACTAACACTAAGCCATGTTTGTATATCGAGTTGTGTGGGCTCGAGGGTGTTGTCAAATATTTTGTTAAGAGTAAAGACAATCATATCGAAGTAGTGAACACAACTCGACCACGAGCTTTTTCCCGGAGCATTCGGGTACTTGGCTTCAATCTCATGGACTCGTGCACAAACCACGAGTGCATCATCGATAGAGGTTCGGACCAACATCTCTAGGAATCTGCTGGTTGATACGACCGCGACGGTGGAGAAGTTTTGGTAACCAAGATAGTGACGGCATGTTTGGTGGTGTGGGGCATGTTTGGTGGTTGTGGGGTGTTTTGTACGTTTTTATTATCATTTATATAGTTTATTTTGCATCTTTTTCGTTTTCGTTCAAGAGTGTCTCATGCATTTTTATTACTTTTTGTATAGTTTTTCTCTTTTCGATGCTTATTACTTTGTTGTCGGTTTATATATGTTTTTGGCAAGTATTTTCGTGTTTTTGGCGAGTTTTATTTCCATTGTGTAGGTGTGCGTGGATTCGAGAAGAAGCGAAAGGAAAGGTGCGAGCGATGTGCGTAAAAGATGAAGAATGAAGATTGGAAGTTTGAAGAATGAAAGTTGGGCCTTAATTATCCTTTCTTTTCTTTTGGGCTTTTTGGCCTTTTTGCATTTGGGCCTTGACTATATAAACTCTTTGCTCCCCTCATTTTGAGGGAGGAAGCCATTTTTTTTAGTTTTTAATTTAGTGTTTCCTCTCTAGATTATGTTAGGTTAGGTTAGTTTTTATTTTTGGGATTTTGGAGCTACAATCCATGGAGATGATTGGAGCTCAACATTGAGCAAGAATCAATCAAATGGAGAGTAATTACATCTTCTTATCTTATCTTTTTTTTTTTATGCTTTATTTTATTTCTTTATTTGTTTCTATAGCCTAGATTATTGGGTCTTGATATTTAGCTTTCACTTTATGCAATTAGTTTATAGATCTTGATTATTCCAATCGTTAAGAATGATAAGTATCGTATAGCCTCATTCGAGTTCGAATCAATTGGTTTGCTTTCAAATGGTTTTTCAACAAACGCTCCTTATGACGAAATCATCTAACGGAAGTTAGTGATTTCGCCTAAGTCGTGAGTTCTAAATTGTTTTCATTTTAGTGTTGATTTGAACGGAAGTTCGATCTTTACTTAGATAAATTGATTGGAAATTGATCTCTTACCATGGAAATAGGTGTTTGGTCAATTGGGGATTTTATTGAGCAATCGTTCTTTTGCGGAGTTTGGTATGGAAATAACCAACTTCCGTTTAAGAGTAATCCTTTTACCTTCGGAAGGGGGAATTGGACTCTTTTAGTGCTCGATAATCCCACTTGAGTTGATTCAATACGATACTCGTCATTCTTTGCGGTTGGTGTTTTTAGCTTCTTTTTAGTCAAGTGTCTCCTAATTTTAATGTCTCAATTGCTTTAGATTTCAATTAGTCGTATCTAGATTATTGATTCTCGTTGTCTTTGTTTAGTTAATTTGGTTGTTTATTTGCTTTGGTCCTTGTTAGTTAATTAGATAAGTCTTAGTTAGTTTTAATTTTCGCCTAGTTAGTCAACAATCCTTGAAAAATGATTTCGCGCAACTAGTTAACGCTGTGGGTAAATCTATGCTTACTCCGTTGCCTCCCTGTGATCGACCCGTATGCTACACACCCGTACGCTTGCGGTATAAATTTAAAACTACAAACAAGTTTTTGGCGCCGTTGCCGGGGAGACAATTTGAGTAACAAGGATTATAACTCATAGTGTACTGGGATGCGTTTCCCTATCTTTTCTACCCTTTGCGGTTTTTGGTTTGAATAAGATTAACACTCGTATTTTAAAAATAAAAGTGTTATGTTTCATTCTTTGTTTATCTTTATTCCGCACACGCTTTTAACGGTTTGTTCAATGTTATGATCCTTAGTAGCATTGAGTTTTATGCTTAGAGATCGAGAGCATCATTCGAGCTACTATGAGGAGACTAAATGCGGAAGGAATTCGAAGGAAAACAAAAGCAAAGATTGAAAAGAAAAGACTAGGAAAAAAAAGAGAGAAAAAAAAAGGAGGTAGAAAAAGAGAAAAGGATAGAAAAAAAAAACAAAAACAAGAAAAAAAAAAGAAAAGGAAGAAGAAGAAGAAGGAAAAAAAAAACATTCTGTTGGTTTTTTTTTTCCTATTAGCGGTCGCTAAGCATCAAAGAAAAAGAAAAAAAAAAAAAAAAAAAAACCAATATTCATTCAAACCCTAGATGCTCTCACTCCCTCCTCTCCTTGCAGCCGACAACCATCAACAAGCCACCATCGCCGGCAGCCATACACCGCCGCCGTCCACCATCTTCCACCACCATCTGCCGGCGACGTCGCTATCGTCTACACAGCTGCCGACACCATCTCCGCCTACCACCAGCAACCACCATCTCACGCCGTCGCTGCTTCACGACCTCCATCTCTCTACTCGCCATACACCGCCGGCCGTTTCACCAGCCACCATCCATCGCGACCACCATCTAAGTCGGCCACCACATCCAACCACCACCTTGACGCCGCCGAGAAACCCTAACCACCACCCTCACGCCGCCGAGAAACCCTAACCTCCACCCTCACGACCGCCGGTCGCCCTACCACCAAAACTGCCACCATCCCTCGCACCATCAACAAACCACGCCACCACTTTGCAGCCGCCAGCCGCCGGCCGTTTCACCGGCAGCCACCACTCACGCCGCCGCCGGTCGTTTCTCCCTCAACCATCGCCGCCTTATGCCACCGTCACCCTCGCTCACACAGCACCACCCTCACGACCTCCATCTCTCTTCTCTCCTCGCCGTCGAGCAAAGAACCCACCGTCCACCACAACCACACAGCCGCTGCTACGCCGCCGCCGACTACCACTCTTCGCCACCATTCACAGCCGACCAGCAGCCAATAATGGCTGCCGTTTTCTGCCGCCATCATCGTCGATCAACGACCACCGACCACCAGCAGCCTCAATCACAACCGCCATCTGCTGCTGTTTCCGGCGACCTCCTTCTGCCGCTGGCTGCCATCGTCAAACACCACCCCTACCTCATCAGATTTGGTACATTCTTATCCTTATTTTGTGCCTATTTTTTTTTGAAATGCTCGTTTTTGCTACTTGAGATCTCGTTCTTGTTTGCGGATTGAGCAATTTTTGCTGAAATGTTGGATTATATGTTTGTGGTTTTTGATGCTCTTATCGTCAAATCTTTTAGTCTAGTCGGGTTAACATAGGCGTGCATAGGTTTGTTATATTTGTGCTCCGAATTTCGTTGTCGTTCTTTTTCAAATGGGTAAATTGAAAAAAAAGTTGATTCATTCAAGCTTGTGGGTTGGGTAATTTTTGCTCAAATACTTTGATTATATGCTTATGGTTCTTGGTGCTTTATCGTCACATCTTTAGCCTAGTCGGGTTTGTTTTTGTGCTTAGTGTTTTGGACCGCCATCATTGGGCGGGCATAGGTCTCTTGTATATGTGCATCAAAATTCGTTGATTCGGCACATAAGAGAGTTTTGGTATCATTTTGATTTCATGGCTTATTGGTTTCGATCACGCACATCACACACATATCTCTCTTGCCTCATTCGTACTCGGGTGTCTCACAACACGGATAGGCTCTTTCCCAATCCACCCGAGGGCAAGAATTTACTCAAGAAGCACACACTCTCTTGCAATCACAAATCAGTGACTTGAGCACACGTTTGGATGCGATAGCAACCAACACTCGTCAAACACGACTTTTGGTGGAGGATTTTCACAAGTACTTGGCCAATGCCGGTTACTTTGCTCACCGCGAGTTTTAGGCATCGTTTTTCATTTTCTTTTTCTTTTATCTTTCCTTTTGCATTTAGAGAGCATTTGGTTAGTTGCATTTCGTATGTGTGTGTTCTATTCCGAGCATTGAGGACAATGCTCCTTTTTGCTTGTGGGTAGGTTCTTTATTTTTCTTTTTAGTTCTTTTGCGTAGTCTAGCTTGTTTAGGTGTTCGTGTCTTGGTGTTTGTACATTCTTATCATCTTTCTTCCAAAAAAAAAAAAATCCAAAAAAAGATTTTTGACGTTTCTCCACGGTATTAGAGCTTGTAGTGACCACTTCTCACTTTACATGATCTAATTGTTAGGTGTACTAATGTAGTTTGTAGCATATAACCATGTTGTGAAGTTTTTTTTAAGAAACGATGTTTTACCTTTGTTTGTCGCTTACACACACCACCTTGTATATTGTTTCACGTCACCTATAGGATTAGCTTCTTTATTGTAGTCCCCCTACATCACACCATGACTACTTGGATAGATTAAAACCGTGAGAATTTGGGCCATTTTGGATTGACACATCTACAATCAATCCCACTTCTCCGTTCTTGTGTGTTACCTCCCATCAAGGTACGACTTTAGGCTTTTGACGTAGTTCTCGTTTAGAATAATTTTTTTGGTTGCATAGAGGCCTTCTTTTCTAAACCCCCCTTATTTTTATATATATTAAAAAAAAATCCTTTTGTTAATCCCCTTTTGAGCCTAAAATGATAACCTTTCTCTTCAACACCCACTAAATCCCGAAAAATATCATCTTACACACTAAGGCTCAATTTCCCGAAATACTTTGGATTAGACATTTAGAAAGAAAAAAAAATAGAAAGAAAAAAAAATTATATAGTTGTTGTTCGATGTTGTAGAATTTTTAGTTGAACCCCTAAAACAAGCATAGCTTGTGGGTTCCCAAAAGCGAAAAAAAACAAAAACAAAAAAAAAACAAAAAAACAAAAAAAAGTATGTTAGTTGTTAGTGCGAATAAGTCTTAGTCCATTATGTATTAGGGAATAACCGATGTGTGTGGAAGAAATAGAACAAATCAAAACCCGAGAACCGCCAATATAAGCCTTTCATCCGCCTTAACCCCTAGCCTATCCCAAAGTCCTCAACTTATGCAATCTATTAGGACTTTTAAACTAGAGAACTATTTCAAACGCGTCGAAAGCGTATTTCTTGATTGGGACGGTCTTGAGTGTATACACCACCCCTTTTATACACACTTGAGTGACTTGAGTGAACCCGTGAGTTCCTATCCAAGTATGATCATTATCCCCTCCCCTAGCGGCTACGGTAATGTATGCAAAGTCTTATTTGGTACGTTTTCCTTGCAATATGTTTGGTTTGGTGTTGTGTCGGTTTGACACTTTGGTAAATATGTGTTTCTTTTATTATTGTTAATTGATCACATGGAATTAAGTTGCATTTTTACATGGGAAACCAAGCATTGGGTTATGTCTAGTGAGATCGTGCATTCATTCGTTTTGATAATCGTGGAGGTCGTTATTTGATTTTAATTTTTATTTTCTTTCTCTTGTCGTTTATCCCGTTTATATAAATTAGTTTAGGTTCTTCCTTGGGGACAAGGAAGGTTTAGCTTGTGGGTAGTTGTTTTCTACGTTTTTATTATCATTTATATAGTTTATTTTGCATCTTTTTCGTTTTCGTTCAAGAGTGTCTCATGCATTTTTATTACTTTTTGTATAGTTTTTCTCTTTTCGATGCTTATTACTTTGTTGTCGGTTTATATATGTTTTTGGCAAGTATTTTCGTGTTTTTGGCGAGTTTTATTTCCATTGTGTAGGTGTGCGTGGATTCGAGAAGAAGCGAAAGGAAAGGTGCGAGCGATGTGCGTAAAAGATGAAGAATGAAGATTGGAAGTTTGAAGAATGAAAGTTGGGCCTTAATTATCCTTTCTTTTCTTTTGGGCTTTTTGGCCTTTTTGCATTTGGGCCTTGACTATATAAACTCTTTGCTCCCCTCATTTTGAGGGAGGAAGCCATTTTTTTTAGTTTTTAATTTAGTGTTTCCTCTCTAGATTAGGTTAGGTTAGGTTAGTTTTTATTTTTGGGATTTTGGAGCTACAATCCATGGAGATGATTGGAACTCAACATTGAGCAAGAATCAATCAAATGGAGAGTAATTACATCTTCTTATCTTATCTTTTTTTTTTTATGCTTTATTTTATTTCTTTATTTGTTTCTATAGCCTAGATTATTGGGTCTTGATATTTAGCTTTCACTTTATGCAATTAGTTTATAGATCTTGATTATTCCAATCGTTAAGAATGATAAGTATCGTATAGCCTCATTCGAGTTCGAATCAATTGGTTTGCTTTCAAATGGTTTTTCAACAAACGCTCCTTATGACGAAATCATCTAACGGAAGTTAGTGATTTCGCCTAAGTCGTGAGTTCTAAATTGTTTTCATTTTAGTGTTGATTTGAACGGAAGTTCGATCTTTACTTAGATAAATTGATTGGAAATTGATCTCTTACCATGGAAATAGGTGTTTGGTCAATTGGGGATTTTATTGAGCAATCGTTCTTTTGCGGAGTTTGGTATGGAAATAACCAACTTCCGTTTAAGAGTAATCCTTTTACCTTCGGAAGGGGGAATTGGACTCTTTTAGTGCTCGATAATCCCACTTGAGTTGATTCAATACGATACTCGTCATTCTTTGCGGTTGGTGTTTTTAGCTTCTTTTTAGTCAAGTGTCTCCTAATTTTAATGTCTCAATTGCTTTAGATTTCAATTAGTCGTATCTAGATTATTGATTCTCGTTGTCTTTGTTTAGTTAATTTGGTTGTTTATTTGCTTTGGTCCTTGTTAGTTAATTAGATAAGTCTTAGTTAGTTTTAATTTTCGCCTAGTTAGTCAACAATCCTTGAAAAATGATTTCGCGCAACTAGTTAACGCCGTGGGTAAATCTATGCTTACTCCGTTGCCTCCCTGTGATCGACCCGTATGCTACACACCCGTACGCTTGCGGTATAAATTTAAAACTACAAACATGGGGTTTGGCCACACCACCAACTTATGTTGCCAACGGACATGGTTGTTTATGACGAGCAAGAAGAAGTCATGTATAGAATCAACAAACACTTATCCGTAATTCTTAGTAGTATATAGCCTGAGTAGATACGTATAGTTGATATAACTTTTTGATCATTAGTATTCATAGAATTCTTAGCCTCAAGATTCTTAATCCCTGCATTAGAGAAGTAGTGCATGTCTGGTGATTGATCTGTGATCATCAGATTGAGGCTTTTGGTTTGTAATCAATACATAAAAAGTTTTTGTTCTTTCCATTATCTTTCATTCTGTATTGAGATTTACTTTATACAAGTTGTGATTGTTAGCAATCTGAGTTGTGTTATTTGAGAGAAAGTGAGATCTTAGATCCTGACACTTCTTAATTTCCAATGAAGACATGTTTCTCTCTTATAATGCATTTGATTGATCTATTCATTTATTGTTATCCGACGGATTCTAGTTATTTTTTAAATTTATTAATTCATTATTATTAATTAACATTTTCCAACGGATTTCCGGCGGATTTTATTTAGTTATACTCCGCCGAAAAAATTATTGTATTTTTTAGAAAATTAAAAATATTTCCGGCGGATTTTAAAAAATTAATTAAAAAATATATATTTTTTAAATTCGCCGGAAAATCTAGTGTATCTTTTAGAAAATAAAAAATATTTCTGACGGATTTCCGACGGATTTTAAAAAATTAATTAAAAATATTTTTTAAATTCGCCGAAATAATTAATGTATTTTTTAGAAAATAAAAAATATTTTCGGTGGATTTCCGACGATTTTTTTTTATATCAAATGAGTGTATGTCCATGGGGTCTTTGATAAAATTTTAACGGTATTTGAAATATAAGTATAATTTAATAAAAATACATAATATTAGATGTAAAGAATTGTGATACTAAAGGTAAAAGGCCCTTTGCATTTAAACTAAAGGTTTCGTGTCCAATTCTTTTAGCTTCATTTTTCTTTTATCTAAATCTAATTTATGGGCTAAACGTTGCGTGTTCGATTTTCTTAGCTTTCATTTTTCTTATATATCTAAATCCAATTTGAGAGTGTTTTTTATTTTAGTTTTTACGTTCATTATTTTTTTAAGTCATTTTTTAGTAAAAATAACCTAGCTTATTTTCTATGTACATATTTGGTAAAACTAAAAATAGCTTATAAAATAGTTTTTTGATAAAACAAAAATAGCTTATAAGTTAGTTTTTTAATAAGCTACTTTGAAGTTTGAATGACTTATATAAGAAACTTTTTATGACTATTTTCAATTACTTATTAAAAATGTTTTATTTGGTTATTTTACATACTTATAAGTTAGTTTTTATTAAATATAATTTGTTCATAAGCTAACTCATCAGCTACTATTAATCAACTAACTTATTTGTCAATAGCTAATTTATCAATTACCAGCTAATTTATCAGCTAACTCGCCATATATAGCCTAATTTTCTAAAAAAAAACTCTTAAATTAGAATTATAAATCTAATTTGAAAGTATTTTATAATTATTTTTTCATTTTTTTATAGTTTAAAATTAACGACAATTATTTTTAATAGTCTAAACTCAGTCTTTTAAAAAACAAATCATATTCAATCATTTATCAGCAAAATGAATAATTATTCAAATTATACTACCAAGGAAAAAAATACAATTGACCTTAAAATTGGTTAAATTACATGCATGCCATTTCTATCTGAATTTCAATGGAGTGTCTCTATCTTTTGATCTCTCCTTTTTTTAACAGATTTACATCTTCTTTTTTAAACTCTCTCCACGTGGCTTCCATCCCATCAATGTTTTCATTTATTTTTTATTTTTTATTTTTATTTAAAATTTATAACTATTTTATTTTATATCATAAAATATTTTATAAAGTATTATTTTTTAGTTATGTAAAGTTTACTTTATCTGTAACGGTAACTAATAATCAAATAAAAAACATGTAAACAATTTTTTAAGATCTTATTTTTATGAGATTGTAAGTATTCACATTATTAGTTCTTATTTATTACCTTTAATATTCTCATTTATTTTAATTAATAAAAAATAAAATAAAATTATTTGTTTTACACATCCAAGTAAATTAAAGAGAAAATAATTTTTGTAGCCATTTTAAAAATAGCGTTTTACCTCTTAACCACTCTCATTCTCCGATCACGAAAATAACCACGAGAGTCGCCTCAGAGGAAGTCGTCCGGGGCGACTTTCAACTTTTCGGCCAAATTCCGGCCAAAGACTACTCTTTTCGGCCAAACGACACCGGAGTCGCCCCAAGCAAATACGCCCTAGGCGACTACCTTTTCACCCATTTTTTAACCCATTTGAATTTTTTGGGTGGCCGGCTATAATGTGCATTTCTTAGATAATGTGTGCGCCACTCTTCATGTGAAGGCAGGGAATTTAATCTTGACACATCATCACACATCATGACACTTGGAGCTGTAATGTACTCCAACTGCCGCTATCTCTTTCTTTTAATAGTTTGTGTATATATGTATATGTATATAATGGTGAAAATCGCCGGGCGTATTTGCTTGGGCACTCCAGTGTTTTTTCCGAAAAGGCGTTATTTGGCCGGAAAGTTGAAAGTCGTCCCGGGGGACTTTCTCTGGGGCGACTCTCGTGGTTAAAATCGGTGATTGGAGAACAAGATTGGTTAGGAGGTAAAACACTATTTTTCAAATGGCCACAAAAATTGTTTTCTCTAAATTAAATTATTATATACTTAATAAGTTAAATACAATGTTTATTTAATATAAACATATTTCATTTTTATTCATTTTAATATATTTGCTTTATCCAATTAACTTTGAATGCTAAATTTATACATACTTTAAAATATGAGGTTTTTTGTTCTGTGTTATAACTTTGAGTCTAAATTTTTTTTACACTTAAAGTATGTAATATGTATATTAAAGTAGTTTGGGTCATCAACTGAAACTACTTATGCAATTTGCCCTTCTCCAAAACCGATTAGAATCTTTGAAGAAGGATATTAGTTCTATTTATTAACCTTGATTATCTCTTTAGAATAATATCCCTTTAGAGATATAGTTTGGCAAATTAAGGATTGAAGCAAACCAACTTAAAAATTATCGAAAGGATATGTCTATTCCCTTGATTTCTTCAATCCTTAAATTGTATTCGTACAATATTTGTTTGGGTATACATCTTTTGAAAAACAAATGTAACACCCCAAAATTTAGGGTAAACAAAAACTTTCATTTAATAGAAAGTTGGTAATACAATGTACGCCAAGGCGTGAGCTCATCCAAAAAACAGGGGTATATGTAGTGTATCATTACAATGTTTGTAATTTAATAAAGAATTACAATAACCAACTAGTCTAGATCCTATTAGGAAGAAGACTACAAAAGGGTTATTGATTTATGGTCAATCCCGCAGTCTTTGAAGACCGGTCTCTCCACGTCCCCCATGCTCACTCTACATCCGTAGCCTACTTGGGAACGGCGTCCCTAGTACCTGAGAGACATATCGACACCAAACAAGTGTTAGGCTAAAGGAGCCTAGTGAATTGTATCAATAATACTATGCATGTAAAGTATCTTAAGGCATGCGAGATATACAAGATCATACCAACAACAAAATAGCATGTTAAACCGGTTTATTATTATTATCTTCGGAAACAATGGGCGTGACCCATTTCCACCAACCAATATCCCGACATTATTTACTTCCAAACACCTCGATGTCCCGAATTTAGCATGGCGACATCATCAGAGGCCCGTGCACTTCGGAGCCACCCGAAAGCCGGCGACATAGGTACAAACCCGCGACTGTTTGGTGTGGACATATTGCGTTGGATCGTCCATGTTATTAACATACAAACAGTCTCGATACCGAATTTAGCATGGTACCATCATCTGAGGCATAAGCGTACTGTCTAGAATGACTCATACCAACATACAAGAACCTCGATACTGAATTTAGCATAGCATCATCAACGGAGGTATAACTCGAGGGTCTCAAGCCCTTCACACCATTCCATGGCATGTTTCAATACAAGTATTTATCATGCGTACGTTCATCACATAGCCATAAGAATATAACTCATGCAGGGTAGTACACAACAAACTATTTCATATATGCAATTATCCAAGAAAGTATATAATTCAATCAAGATGATGCGCTCTCAGTTTTAACAAAATGGTTTAGCAACTCACCTTGGTATTCTTCACAATCAAATGTGGATTAGATAGCTAGATACGTCACAAGATAGCACCTATACAATCACATCATGGTATGCATAAGTAAAGTTCCCAAAAATGACTCTTACGGTTCACAACCGAAACACTAGTCTAGAGCTAGGCTAGACTATCTCAATGGCCCCCAAAATCTACCAAACATTATCTAATACAACCCTTAAGGAAAGCCCAAAGCCAAAACCCGAAAAGAATCGGAAACGAAAAATCTTCGTCGCGGATACAGAGAGTTACGCGACCTAGCCGCGCGACCTCAGGTCGCGGGCTTAGGTCGCGGGGTTTGCCTGACCTGCACTATCCCGCGGGCTGTTTTGCCAAGTCTTTCCAAAACTCATCCAAAACTCGATTTTGACTCCCAAAACACCCTTTGAATGCTTATGAACGATCCCACGACAATATAACATGATAAACTAACAACCAAACTCGAAAAACACCGATAATCATCAAGATCTATGGTTTTTCCCCAATTATAAACCCTAGCTTTCAAGACTCTAAATCTCGACTAAACCGCGAAATTAACACGAAATAAACCATACCTTTTGTTAGGAACTCGATTCCAACGACAATTTACGGCTCGATTTCACCTCCTAAGCTCGATTCTTTCTCCGGTTCTTGGATTTTCTTCCAAACCCTTCGTTTCTCTCTTTTCTCTCTTTTCCCTCTTCCAACACCAACTCACACCCAAATGAAAGGGGATGAGGGGTTTTCACTAGTTAGTGAACTAGATTCACTACACCCCTTCATCTCTCGGGTATTTACCTTTTTGTCTCGAAACTGATAAGTTAGATTCTCGACTCGACTCATGAACTTAAATGCAAGTTAATAATTAACTTTGGGAAATAAGGCGTTATATTTAATCGAATTTCTATTACTTACTTTTATCAGATAAGTTCGAGATCGCAAAATCCCGGGTGTTACAACAAATAATCAATTATACATTGATTATGTAATGTAGAATGTTCGATACCATCTCTTCATTTAATTAATTATTTTATTTTATAATTAAAGTTATTTATTAACATAAAAATATTAAAATTAATTTTAACTTTTTCAACAGACATTATCACATAAACACACTTTAAATTTGTTAAATTAGTTATTTAACTACTCAATTAGAAAGAAAAGAGTTCAATGTTGTATGGTTTATTCATGGAACAATTTCAAATGCACAAATGTAATTGCCATTTCTTAGTTTAAATATGAAAGAATACATGATGGAGGAAATAATACTTTCTCTCAGTTGATTTTTCCCGCTATTATAGCATACATACAGCTAAAATGGTGAAAAAATTATAATAGAAAGAGGTGCTAGGAGTACTACCAACAAAACAAAAGATTTAATTATACACAAATATACAACACTAATACCCCTCAACAGTGGCGGATCCAGGATCTTTTTTTTAGTTGGTCGCCTTTTTAACAGTGGCGGAACACGACCATTAACATCTAGGGGACCAAAATATTATATGAAGAAAAAAAATTATAGACACATTACGATCTAGTTTTAGAATAACTTATTAATGTAAGATAAAAGGTAGTGTATGTTACCTAATAAAGATAGTTAGGACCAAGAATCTTATCCAACAAGAGTGATGGTACGGATCAGGTGTCTTAGATTGTATATAAGTAAAGATGAGGACTCTTACTCTATTAATGTTTACGAGTTAAATTGTTGCATATGATTCATTTTGATGAATACAAGCTTACCTAACAAGGTGAGTAATAGTGTTAAATCTTATCGGATAAATTCTCTTAAACATTTTTTAAATCAGAAAAACAAAAAAAATATGTAAATTTCTTTAAATTTGAAGAACTCTCTAAAAAATAATAGTAGTTTGAAAAGGAAATGGTTTTTTGTATTTTTAAAGAGATTTTTAAAATATGAAATGTTTTGCATATTGAAATAATATTTTATCAAAAATATATAATATTATAATAAATAAATAATATGAAATTTGTGTAATAAAAATGCAATTACCAAGGTTCGAGACCATGACATTTGGTAGGGGGCCAGCGCGTGATTACCAACTAAGCTGAAAGCTCTTATATGTTTTCCTGCTATATGAATAGTATTTGTGTGAAAAATCGGGGGGGGGGGGGGGGGGGGGGGGGCTATGGCCCCCAAAGGCCCCTATGGCCCTCCGTCCCTGCTTTTTAAATTGATTAAAGGTACGCAAAGTTGTTCGATATAGTTTTAGTCTAATTCCACTATCTAGAGGGGTTTTAGAGTTTTCTTGATTGATACCAAGGGATATCTAAGATTTCTGATCAGTTTTGAGGGATTTTTCTCGGTTTTTATGTTGATTTTGAGAGGCTCTTTTTGTTTTTTGGTTGATTTTAAGGTAATTTTTTCATTGATAGGGTCCCTATCATGTTAACCTTTTTTGGAATCCCAGTAAGGAGATGTTCACATGTATAGCTTATTCACTCAGCCATACACATGTGTTCGGAAGTGACTTAATGGGCCATAAACGGGCTGATTCACTCAGCCCAAAAGAGGAAGTCATATCCACTCAACCCATTTTTTTTACAATCTTACCCTTTCTAAAACACATCCCTGATTAATATAAAAAAAACAACCAGATCACTTTTTCCTCCCATAGATTCAACATATTTTCACAGCGCGTTCTCTCCCTAGACCCCAATGTCTCCAGCGATTGTCATCTTCCGGCCAGTCTCCAAGGGTCTCCGGTGATCTCCTAGTTCTATGTCGAGAAAACCGATGGTCTCTAACAACTTTCCTCCATTGATGCTTTCTATCTAACAACTCCCCTACATCGCCTCTCTCGTCCTCACGTGAGTTTGCATAAATGGGGGGGGGGGGGGGGGGGGCTATGGCCCCCAAAGGCCCCTATGGCCCTCCGTCCCTGCTTTTTAAATTGATTAAAGGTACGCAAAGTTGTTCGATATAGTTTTAGTCTAATTCCACTATCTAGAGGGGTTTTAGAGTTTTCTTGATTGATACCAAGGGATATCTAAGATTTCTGATCAGTTTTGAGGGATTTTTCTCGGTTTTTATGTTGATTTTGAGAGGCTCTTTTTGTTTTTTGGTTGATTTTAAGGTAATTTTTTCATTGATAGGGTCCCTATCATGTTAACCTTTTTTGGAATCCCAGTAAGGAGATGTTCACATGTATAGCTTATTCACTCAGCCATACACATGTGTTCGGAAGTAGGGGTGTAAACGAGTCGAACCGAGCTCGAGCTCGACAGGGCTCGAGCTCGGCTCGAGACTTTATGTTAAGCTCGAGTTCGACTCGATAGCTCGACGAGCTTTCATACTTCAAGCTCGAGCTCGACTCGTGAAAGAAACATTATAGCTCGAACTCGGCTCGAAAAGCTCGAAATTGTATAAAAAACAAGTTATTTAGGTTATAGCTCGAGCTCGGCTCGAAAAGCTCGAAAGATATATATTAAGGTTGTTTTGATATATACCCCTTATATATACATAATATATATAATAATATAAAAATATATGTGTGCTATACAAGGCTCGAAAAGCTCGATAAGAACTCGAGTCGAACTCTTAAAAGCTCGAGCTCGGCTCGTTAAATATTCGAGCTTGTTTTTTCGGCTCGAACTCGAGCTCGAACTCGATAAAGTTCAACTCGAACAAGCCGAGTTCGAGCTCGAGCTCGAGTTACTCGATAAAAGCTCGACTCGTTTACACCCCTATTCGGAAGTGACTTAATGGGCCATAAACGGGCTGATTCACTCAGCCCAAAAGAGGAAGTCATATCCACTCAACCCATTTTTTTTACAATCTTACCCTTTCTAAAACACATCCCTGATTAATATAAAAAAACAACCAGATCACTTTTTCCTCCCATAGATTCAACATATTTTCACAGCGCGTTCTCTCCCTAGACCCCAATGTCCCCAGCGATTGTCATCTTCCGGCCAGTCTCCAAGGGTCTCCGGTGATCTCCTAGTTCTATGTCGAGAAAACCGATGGTCTCTAACAACTTTCCTCCATTGATGCTTTCTATCTAACAACTCCCCTACATCGCCTCTCTCGTCCTCACGTGAGTTTGCATAAATGGAAACCTCGATCCATCCTTATGATCTACCATGAACTACTAATTTATTGTGTTTATTCACAAAATGCTATTGTAATATGATGTTTAAGCTGAGGTTCTCTAAATATAGAAAAGTGGTTTAAGTGGGATGTTTAAGAGGTTCTCTAAATATAAAAAAGTGGTTTAAGTGGAATAAGTATTTGATATTTACGTTTACATAAGTTCGAGGAAATTAAGTCTAGCTAACTTAGTTTTATTTATTATTGATTAAATGTTTTGGTGTGTTAAGTAGGCGGGTAAGTCAGTTGAATTTTGTATGTATGTTATGCGGTACGATGTGATGTGAATTTTGAGTGAGATTGAATATATGCTTGATTTTTGGTAAGTAGCTACCCTGGTTTGATTCTTGAGTGAATTTTAAGATGGAATTTTGTTAAGGGAGAAAGCATGTAATAATCCATATTTGGTAAGAAAGAAAAAAGGTCAAGGGGTTATTTTATCATTCCTTAAATATTAAGGGACCATTATGTAAATTTGAAGATATGCCTTTGATATTCACATAGCTACAAGAAAAATGGAAAATGGGAAATGGGTTTTAGAGAAGAAAGTTTTAGAGAAGGATTGGAAGCTTATTTAAAAAATGACTTTTAAAGAAGGAATTATATAATAAATGTGATAAGTGTAATTTAATATAAACTTTTTCTACCTAAAACCCACTTAAAACCCTTCCTAAAACCTTTTCCTACCGTTATATAGGAAAGGTTATTGACGGAAGTAAAATCTTCTCTAAAACCATTAGAGAAGCTTTTCAAGCTTTTAAATACAAAAGAAAACCTTCTCTGAAGATCATTTTTCTTATAGTAATTTGTAGTGAAACGCATGTAAGCCATGACTCTCCCTAACAATGCATCTCTATGTGTATAAATGCAGTTTACTCTTTTATTTGCTTGGCAAGACAAAAAGCACACTATGCAAACCTAGGTGAGAGTCGTGAGAAAGAAAAGAGATTGTAAGATTCATGAAATGATATATATGTGTATAGTGTGTTTTTATTAACATATTTGGAAGAAGAAATCGAAGTGAAATATAGTGTTTCGATTCATTGAAACAAAGTACCGTACATGGGTTTCTAATCGGTTTTGGAGAAGGGCACTATCGTTAGTCACAGTTTATTATTTCGGCAAATATATATAGTTATGTTTATTATATATTTTGGGTTGTAAATATATTCGGGTAGTTATTTTGTTGTTCCGAACTTTTGGTTGGTAAATGTTTTAATTATAAGATTGTAAGTTTTCGTTTTGGATTTGGAAATACCTATTAAGGTATAATTTGCTTTTGGTGGTTTACTTAGAAAATGATATCCCGTATGTTTTGTTTTGGGTTGTTAAAATGTGGTTTTGGTGAAATCGTAACCGAGGTGTTACAAATATTTAAAATGAATGTGAGTTTTCTTTTTAACCATTTTTGAACCGGAATGCATATATTATAAAATGGTTATTTTATTGATGTTATATTAAATGGTATGTTTGAATTATTACCGTTAATTGTGATTTGGTGTTTTGGTACATATTGTTTATTATTAAAACATGTGGGGTTTTGTACCATTTAATGTGTTACGGTTACGAGACGTTATTGGTATGTGATAATGGGTTAAAAAGAATAGGTTATGATAACATTAGTTGTGGTTGTGCTTGAATGCCAATGGTTCAGGTTGTGCTTAAATGCCCAACGTTATGATTTTAAGTGAGTTGTGTCTGGGTGCAAACGGTATTGTAATTATGCAAAATGGTTTTATATGTGAACTATTTTATGAAATGATTTTATTAATTTTGGTTTAATACGTTATGGAAATGATGGGGATTTTCTCACTATACCTTTTTGATATAACTCCCACTTTCAAAATGAATGCATTTTAGGTGAATCTTATATTCGGGTTGCTAGCTTTAGGAAAACACTAGTTGAAAGTGGATTCAATTATTGGTTCGTTAGAATGGAGCGGGTTACTTATATGTTATTAGTAGTTTAGGTATAAATAAATAAGAATATAAATCTCAAGTTGGAAGTATTCTTTTACGTAATTGTAATTGAGATGATTTTAGTAATATTATATTAGTTAATGCCTTTTGTATTGATTAATAATCAGTTTCCGATATACGTGGTTAATTTTGGAAATCATGTTGTTATAATGACAAACATGTTAATTAAGTCAACCACAAGGCTTGTGGCATGTAAGGACTATGAGGATGTAAATGGTACCCTATTCACCCTAAATTCGAATCACTTTGTGCATATTTTGTGGTCAGACTTAGTCTATGATGACCGAATTTTCATTTCTAAATTGTCAAGGATGTAGTCCAGGCAAAACCTAGATGAAACTTATCAAAAAAAAAAAAAAAAACATGCTATTTCAGTTTAAAGGTTGAGAATATTCTAAAGGTTACGATTATTCAAATTTCTGAAAAGAGAATTGTAACAAACAAGTCACCAATTACATAAAGAATGTAGCACCTTATTTTCCAAAATTATTGAACATATATAGGAAAGGAGTGGCGGATGCAGGATTTTATTGAGCGGGTGTACTTTTTATGTCCAACAAGCCGATTTATCTGAGTTAGCACTCTAAAGGTAAAAATTTTTTGACTTAGCACTCTAAAGGTAAAAATTTTTGAACATTCATGGTAAAAACATTGTAAATGTTATGTTCACAGTGATTTTTGATGTGAATGTTCGTTTATTTTTTCCTACACAACATTTTTATGTAAGCATTCGACGAAACGATTATAATGGTGTAACTTGTTAAAACAAAAATAGTAAAATATATTGTTTTAGCATATTTTATTCAATATACGATGACATACATGTTAAATATGATAAACTGTAAATGAAATATAAAATATAAAATTTATAAAATAACAAAAATAAGTCTAAGGTTATAAAATATACATCTAAAATTAAAAAAAAAATTTAAATTTTAAAAATTAAAGTGTTAAACATGGAGATATATTTATAAATTGTTAAAATACTGATAATAATAGTAAAATATAAGTAATAAAAGAATACATATATATATATATATCTATATCTTATAATAATAATAATATACAATATATCATATTATATTTATAATGGATTCAATTTTCAAGGCAATTTACACCCAAAAGTCAATGATGACTTTTGGATGCAAATAGCAACCCCCATATTCATACTCTCTACCTTGCTTGCATTTGAGTTGAAACCTCTTGTAGTACGATCTTGACTTATCTCATTTGACAAACTTGTCAATCTCGAAATCCTGTTACTTGTTATTTTATCTAATTACCAAACAACCAACCAATAAAAATAACAAAGCCACAAAAGACGTGTATTGTATCCGTATACCATTTTACATATAAGTTTGTCATATAAATATGCACGTAATTTTGCAACATTTCCATGGAGCCATGTGACACCATCAAAATTATTGTTTTACATATAACTCTGTCATATAAATACATTTCCATGGAACCATGCGACCCATTAAAATTAGAGTTTTGCATATAAGTTAGTCATATAAATACCGACGTGACTTTGCTACATTTCCATGGAACCATGTGACCCCATCAAAATTCTCTCAAAACCGAACTCATAATTTATTATTTATGAAATCCTACACCAACACATCCCAATAATTCAATTAAAATATGAGTCAAAGATATAAGTTTTAAACATAAAACATAGAATTCACAATATATGATCAAGAACACATGGATGATCAACGTATAGTAATCATCATGTCTATTGATGTCGGAGAGAGACTTATTACACACTATGATATGAGATATGTATGTCATGTAGGCATATGGAACTCTAATTAACACTAAGAGACTCAACATCTACATCAAAAAGACGGTTGTTAACCACTTATTATGTTAGCCTCAACTTCTTACTCGAATCCAGCGTGGTAAAAGAAATGTCCTTTTGTAAGGCTAGGACCGATACCCACACAACATAATATCATAATTAACACAAATAAAGCAAACTATATAACTCATTGAAAAATTACACAATATTCATAAACATAAACGCACACACATACTATTTTCATAGAACTCATGTTAATGGCTATGGTAGAGGCAGAGATAGTGGCCAACGGTAATACTAGTAGTGACGACGGTGGTGGTGGTCGGTGGTTTGTGGAGAACGTGAAGATGGTGAATAGTGGTGGTGGTGGAGGTACCGATTGACAGTTGTAGAGGTGGTAGACCGTGGTGGTAGGTAATCGATGGTAGTTGTAGAGGTGGTGGAGGAGGAGGTTGTTGTAGTGGAAGGGGAGTAGGTGGTTGTAGTGGAAGAGGAGGTGGGGGTAGCCGAATAGTGGTTGTCGGTGGCCACGACTAGTGGTGGTAACACTAAAACAAATATCATATTGAAGTTTTATATCAAACGAGTGTTAATTAGTAATACATTAGTTCCTGCCTCATTTTTGTCCCATGTTGTTCCACAAAAAAACCCCTCTTGGTCCCATGTTGTCCGACCTTATCCGAGTTCCTATCCCTTGTCCAATATCACCCCAACATAGGACGGTGAATTCTTGTTTTATTTCATGCTGCGCCAAACACGAAATAATATGCGCAGCCTTAATTCTAATGGCCCCCAATTTTCTTTGTTTTTGATATGAGGAGGAAAAATTGAAGCCAAGAAGAATTAATCCAAAAAGATGGTGGGCCACGTGAGGAATGGAATATGGATTTTGGGCCTCAAGGTCTATTCTTTGGGCCGACCGACCTTTTTACCACCGAGACCGACAAAATAAGCGAAGTAAATAAATAAAGCAGTTACGATGATATGCTTTATTATTGAATAAAATTAGGGCTAGTTCCAACAGTAAAAAAGGAAGTTTTTTATTCTTCTTATTCTTCAAAAAAACATCATCATCATCTTCCACAACTCGTCTGCAAAATAAGTCTCTTATTCTTCTTGACAGTAATCAGGTCAATTTCTATTCCATTCACGCCTAATTTTTATTCCATTCTCCATTCACACACGGCTTCTTTACTAACCCTAATTTCCAAAAAGTTGCTCCGCCTCCTTCCTCCGCCGTCTACTCCGTCCTCCGCCGTCTCCTCCGTTCTCCGACGATTTCCTTCAATTTCACCTCGGTTTTCATCTTCAATTTCAGGTAATGCACCTTTATTTCTTTCGTTAAGGTTTGATTCTCCGAGTTTTTGTACGAATTAGACGAAACGATTCTATTAACCTCTTATCCAGCTTGTATTCATCCAGATTGGTGACGATTTAAGACGGAAAGTAGTGCTGATTTTGGAGGTATGTTTGTAGAATATTGGTTCTGAAAAGCTACCTTATGCCAATTTTGATGTAAATCAGTTCCTTTGGCTTCTCATTTGTTGAATTTCTAACATGTTTTGAAACTGAAATATCCTTTTAGTATATGTGTGATGAACTTAACCACAATCCTTCCCTCAAAATGTCTATATTTTGTATTTTCTCCTTGTCTACTGTTCTTCATCTATTTATGGAGATATATTAATGATAATATAAGATAGCCTAGAACAGAGCCTTATATGAAGATTATCTGAATTACTCACATATACTTGGCGTGCTTGCTATAGGACATAACTACTATGACCTATTCTGATTCAGTTGTAATTTGTATGTATGAATTAGTTCTAAAA
Source organism: Centaurea solstitialis (assembly GCA_030169165.1). Lineage (NCBI taxonomy): Eukaryota > Viridiplantae > Streptophyta > Magnoliopsida > Asterales > Asteraceae > Centaurea > Centaurea solstitialis. Next base: position 87,855,584 of record CM058041.1, read on the forward strand.
CATATAAGCAGACTTACTAGCTATCTGCACCGGCAGTTGATTGATTATTAATGTATTTAGGATGTAAACTTCAGGTAGAAAAAAAAAAGAACAAAGTACTTGCATGATTCAAAAAATTGCCTACTCCCAAGTTCTGGTGATACATATTGATGGAACAATTTTTGTATTCAATGCATTTAGATTACCAAAGCATTGGTAAGTTTGAGTGTTTCCTTAAAATTGTGTGAGCATTTACTTCTGTGGATGTTTTTTATGCTGCTGGTAATTGTATAAGTGCAAGTAATAAATATACATTGTTTCTGCGGTGATTTTGGTTTAACCTACACATTGTTTTATGCATCATATATTACCAAGTCAGTCGAGATAAGTGCAATGAACATCTTATCACAAGAATCTGAAATACTTCACATCTTTGTATGGGATTATGCTGCTTGTTTGCCTCATTTAAGTATTAACAGGTCTGATTGTAATGATTTCAGTAAAATTTGGGATCTACACATCAAAATTGCAACCACTTTTATTCTCTATATGTCCGTCAAGTAGTTTTCTGTTAGTGAAAAACATGGGTACTTCTGAAACATTAAAACATGGCGAAGCATATATGATGCATCGAGAAGCTAAATTAAATAGAGAACCAAAAGCTAATTAGGATGGATTCTTCATATGACATGGTTAAATTGTGTAAAGATGCTGAAAATGATTTTAATGATAACATTGAAACTTTGTTTATGGTAGGCAATGAAGAATATACATATACAAGGAAGGCATGCCTAATTATTACTCATGGAAATAATTAATGTGATTTTTTAACACTTGTGATAACAATTTTCTTTTAACCTGAAGTTTACTTATAGCAGAATTTAAAATTTGATTAGAATATGAAAATTTAATTGTTTTGATTTTACTTTTTATGATTTTTTGGTTTCTGAAAATGGATCTATAGGTTCCAAAAATTTCAAACATTCTGTCTTGGTTATATTTAGAAATGGATAGACTTTGTATGCATTACATAATATAATTGATAAATTGTACCCATAAAAAACTAAATTGATATTTCTGGCTGTAACTATTTGTTGAATCGGATAACAGGTCGAGAATGATGATGTGGAGACAGAGGAAGAAGAGGAAGCCGATGAAACCGATATTAAGGTAAGATTTGTTATGAGTTGTTAACATTCAATTCCGCGAACCAAACGGCCCCTAAAAATTATCCTATGGAATTGAAGCTGGCCATTAGGAAGAAATCAGTGGCATGCATCAACAAGTACATAGGATGTTAGAATTCTCATGACTGTAGTACCAGCTGATAACAGAGTCTAGGTCTAAGGTTAGATTGAAGGGTAATTTGGAGTCTTTTGCTAATATACAACTTATTACTTTAAGGGTTGACTAAAATTACTTTCATGTGGGAAATAAGATATTGTTTTAAATCTCAATGTTTTATAGAAAAACAAGTATAAAAAAACTTGAGCTTCAATCGAAAAGCAGGATCTAGAGGAGGAGATTATTGGTTAGATGATCAAAAAAGATGCTAAATTGAACATTTATAATTAGTGAAATTTAGGAGATTTTATTATGCTTAGGCTATTATAGATATGAGAAACTAGTTCATGATTTGATGTTACAAGAGGTTGGATGATTGGGATGTTATGATCAAATGATTGTGTGGTCCAGACTTCCATCAAAATTAACATATTCTAACTAGTATAAAACAGCAGCAGCAGTAGTGAAATAAAGTAAATAGAAGATGGTTAAAGCATGCTATGTACATTAAGAGAAAATCTACGAATGTGTATGTGTATTTAATCAAACCTTCTTTTGAAGCCACTAGAGTAGAGTCACATCAATGATACAAAAGGTGCAATGACCATCCACAAAAGATAGAGGTTCATCGAAGATCAAAAGCCTCATGAATTAAAGGAAATCAGTTATATAAAGTAAGTTGACGTATGAAGGTATTGTTGTGAATCTTGAGCATGATATATGCTAGAATATCATATGGACTATGCAAGGGCACTCATAATTTTCATAGGATGAGTTTTAATGTAAATCAATGACTATGATGGATGTTGACAATGTTATAAGTGTTGTAACTGCACTAAGATGTACCAAATCTGTATCTAAGCAAAAATTGAAGGGTGATTGGGAGTTACTTTTTTAAATTAAAATTATTACTTTTGAGGATTGACAAAAATGATGTCCATGTGTTGAATATAGGAAAGATGACTAGGGTAGTCATAATATCATGTCATGTCTCTCTGGTCTAAATTGTGTTGGGACGGGGTAAAATGTATCAATGGGATTAGGAATGAGAACAATATCAATGAAAGATGAGGATCTAGCATGATTTAAGCACTAATTGAATTCAAATGCCTTCTTGTTAAAACGTGGACTGTTGATGTTAATTAAAGCTATTGATGTTAAGGGCTGGGTTCTGGTGAGAAGTGTCAAAGTTGATGAGAAGCGTGAGAAGTGGTTATCAACCGGTGGATAAGAAATGGACAAACATTAGGATGAGATGCATCGAAATAAGATGCATATAGGTGCACTGAATCATATCATATACTAGCATGGTGATATTAAGAAAGATCAATGATCATCTGAGGTTCATGGTAGATTGAAAGCTAATGAAACTCTCGTACAATGAAGAGACAACTATTCTATAATTCAAAGGTTAGGAAGATGTATGATTGGGAAGCCATGGTCAAATTGGTTTAGAAATTGGAACTGAGCTAGAATTGAGGGTTTTTTTTTGGACAGCAAGAGGGGCAAAATTGAGGGGCAAAATTGAGCTAAAGTTGAGGGCGATCGATTCAAACTGATTGTCTATGTTAAGATCATGATACCAAAAGAATGAGGTTCAAGGATGGAAACTAAGTATTAGACTATTAGTGAAATGAAGTAAATACGAGAAGTAGTAGATGTTTAAAGCATGTTCTCCTCCATCTTTCAATCTTTTTATACAAGAATTCAAATCCTTCCGACTCAAAAAGATTATTATTATTTGGGAGCAAAACCCTTTTTAATGGAAACATGGCGACTTCCATAAACCCTTGAATCAACCTCGTTTCTCTGTAATATCTTTTTTCCAAAAAAACCTCGTTTCTGTATAACTTACGTGGAAAGTAAGAAAAGCAGGCAACAGTCCTTTTCCCATTTATATATGAAGAAGATGAAAAGAAAACCAGGATACTGCACAGTTTTATCAACAAATTAAGGTATGCGTAATGAATATTTCAGTTTATGTTTTTTCTGTTTTCAAGATCCAATCCTATTAGTATTAATTACTCTTTCTAATTTGAAAGAATTTACCAACATGGCTGCTTGCTGTTCTTCAGGGAGGGAATCTCCAATCACTTTGCGCCTTGGCATTCTTCTCCACGCTCTCTTTGCTTCCAATTTTTCAAGAAACTGCAAGAAGAGGGGTTTTTCAGATATATGATTCTCATATTAATTTGTTGGAATTAGAAGAAAGGGTTTGTTTCTTTTTTAATATTTTTTGCTCTTATTTCAATCGTAGGTTTGAGATTTGCAACTGCATTACGATTAATAGAATAAAATTGACAACAAATCCCATAACCAGATTTGCATTAAAGAATTGCCAGGGTTTAACTTCAACTATGTTTTTGGTAAACTCCATGGAATCTGGAGGAATTCAAGGAATTCAAGGAATTCAAATCCTTGTATGATTCTTGTTTCAATCTCGTTTATTAGTTTTGAAAAAGTTCAATATTTCTTGGTTGTAGAAACTTGTTTCTAGTAGCTTCTCCAAGATTTTGATTGTTTTAAATGTATTTTGGTCTCAAAGATGAACCCCTGAATCATCCACATTCTCTTTCTTACCACTAGATTCATTTTTTTGTTTATATAATCATCTATTTTTTTGATCAGATGATCTAACTTACTACTAGGCACTAGTTTTCTTGATTGCATGCCCATATTTTATAGTTTAATTCCTTAATTTGCAGACCCACTCTTTGTTATTTGGGGACTTGTTATTGAATTTGCAATTTGGCGTTATATGTTGGAAGGCCCAAATGTGATTTGCATAAGATTTATGGAGAAATTTTTGTCAATTATCATCATTGTTGGGCTTCAGTCATATTAGCTAAAATTTTTTGATCTCTCTTCACTTTAAGCTCTATGTCTGTAACAATTCTAATTGCATATTTGTTTTATTAATTTTGTTTTGTAGGTATCTGAAATTCCTGCTTAAAATGCTAACTAGAGGTAAGTATAACTATCCATTTTCATGAACATTCTAGCAATTGTGATCCACTATAAGTAAACAGTTATATCGGTTTAAACTTTGCTTTTGGTTGCTAGTCTTGTGATTTTTTTTCTTTGAAGACCACGTAATCTTGTTAAGGCTTAAACTCAAATGTGAATATTTCACATATAAGGAATTAGGACAACTGGCTTCCAGGTGCCAGAAAGGTCTCATTCTTTGGGTCAATGTCTAGGTTCTATACAACATTTTTGGATCTTTTAAGCATATCAGGTTCACATGTGCATTGGCTTATTTAGATGGTTGTATGGAGTTCATCCAGGTTTCTGAAATGTTGCACCAAAACTATAATTCCATTTAGGCTTTAATCAACATCTTTTTTTGCTGTATTGTACTTTGCTTTGAGTTCTAGATATGTTTTTCTATGTTTGCCGAACATGGTTTATGAATTAAGTTGAAGTCTCTAGGTCGGTAAAGATATAATAAGCATGTTAGAATAAGAAGCTTGTACCTCTTGATGGAGTTTGTTTTTGTGATAGAATTTATAAACCATAGGCAGTAGTCTATTTGGAAACATTGAAAAATATATATATGTTATAGGAAGATTGTGAAAAGTGATAGGATATCTTATAAGAGTTAATCGGAATGTTGGATGATACATATTTGGTTTTGGGAAAAATTATGGGTTGCAATTGAAATATTGGAAGACCTTTAGTAGGGATATGTAATTTCTCAAATCACACGCTTTAAGTTAGAAATTGATTTCTAAGGCAATATTAGTTGTTCCGTTTACTATCTAGAATTAAGATGTATGGTAAATTATAAATTGGTGGCCTTCATTTTATTATTACATTTGTGGTTTTTTGATGTCATGTTATGTGTTGTATCTGGAATGATTTTCGTGTTTCATATTTTGAATAGTTACCTTAGAGTGTTATTATGTGGGGACTTGAAGTGTATAAATCATGAGATCTAATTCTTAGTTAGGAGGAGTTGTTATAACCCAAGTTATTCATATAATTTGAAGATAGAAATTTATCGAGGATTTAGTTGATCGATGCCGCAATATAGTTTCTAAAATTGCCTCCTATAAGAAATATCATAGGTGTGGATATGTCAAAAGATGTTATATAGGATTCGTTCTTGAATATCTTTGCTTATTTGAATTCGAAGGGCGGTTTTTGAAGGAGAGTAGATTGTAATATATCCTAATTTTTATATAATTATTATTAAAATAAATAAATTGTTTCAAATTTGGTAAAACTATAAGGTCTAGATAGGACCTTACTATGGTCGTTTTCTTAGTTCATAGCAAAATTAGGAAATGAATTTTATATGATAATGTTATGCAAAATAATGTTTTGGTTTGAGTTTGAAAGTCTCATAAAACTAGAAGGGCTAAGTTTGGTAATATATACTTTTTTAAAGATTTTGGAATAAAACCCTTGGAAGTGGCAGCCATAAGCATATCGACAAAAAAAAATTAGGATTTTAAGTTTTTACTCCATGGATATGATAAGTTTAATAAAGGAGCTATAGATAAGAAATTAAACATAAGCCAATAGTCTTTTAAGTGATTACTTCTTCGAATCTTTGAACGAAGGATATAGTTCTACTAATTGACATTGATTATTCCTAAGGAAGTTGTAGTTTCGTGAGCTATGAAAGACGTTTAGTTAGGATATATAATTTCTCAAGTCATATGCTTCAAGTTAAAAATTGATTTCTAAGGTGGATGGACTTTTAATGAGTTGTGATTTTAATTATCACTAAGGTTGATGAATCTCATGGTCGAAATTTTTATAGATGGTGGGTGACATTACTTTAAGCATTGCGTTGAAGTGTAAAGGTTTAAAATAGATGAATGTTTTCTTTCCTTATTTAAGAGATAAACAAGTGAATTCGGATTGGGATGCTAAGCCAATAGTCTTGAAGTGATTAGGTTTTCAAATCTTCGGATGAAGGATATAGTTCTATTTATTGACCTTGATTATCCCCAAGGAAGTTGTAGTTTTGTTAACTTTGAAACGCGTTTAGTTGGGATATATGAGTCATATGCCTTGAGTTAGAGATTGATTTCTAAGGCGATTTTTGGTGGACTTTTAATGAATTGTGTTTTTTTATTATAATTAAGGTTGATGAATCTCATGGTCGAAATTTATATAGATGGTGGGTGACGTGTGTTTAAGCATTTTGTAGCTTTAGAAAACATTAATGTTTTCTTTTCTTATTAAGGAGTTAGGCAAGTTAATTCGAATTAGGTTGCTAAGCCAATAGTCAATAAGGGATTAGGACTTAGAATCTTCAAACTAAGTATATAGTTCTATTTATTGACCTTAATTATCCCCACAAAGTGGTAGTTTTTAACTTTGAAAGACGTTCAGTTAGGATATATTATTTCTCAAGTCAAATGTTTTGAGTTAGAAATTGATTTCTAAGGTGATATTTGGTGGACTTCTAATGAATTGTGTTTTTTGATTATAATTAAGGTTGATGAATCTCATGGTCAAAAAATTTATTGATGTTGGGTGACGTTTCTTTAAGCATTTCGTTGAAGTGTTGAGCTTTAGAATAGATTAATGTCTTCTTTTCTTATTAAGGAGTTAGACAAGTTAATTCGGATTGGATTGCTAAGCCAATAGTCTATAAGGGATTTGGACTTGAAATCTTTGAACGAAGGATATAGTTCTATTTATTGACCTTGATTATCCCTAAGGAAGTTTTAGTTTTGTGACCTTTGAAAGGCGTTTAGTTAGGATATATATAATTTCTCAAGTCAAACGTTTTGAGTTAGAAATTGATTTCTAAGGCGATATTTGGTGGACTTTTAATGATCTGTGTTTTTCAATTATAATTAAGGTTGATGAATCTCATGGTCGAAATTTTTATAGATGGTGGGTGATATTTCTTTAAGCATTTTGTTGAAGTGTTGAGGTTTAGAATAGATTAATGTTTTCTTTTCTCATTAAGGAGTTTGGGAGGTTAATTTGTATTGGGTTGCTAAGCCAATAGTCTATAAGAGACTAGGACATTGAATCTTTGAAGAAGGATAGAGTTCTATTAATGACCTTGATTATCCCTACGGAAGTTGTAGTTTTATTAACATTGAAAGACGTTCAGTTAGGATATATAAGTCAAATGCTTTGAGTTAGAGATTGATTTCTAAGGTGATATTTGGTGGACTTTTAGTGAATTGTGTTTTTTGAGTATAATTAAGGATGACGAATCTCATGGTCGAAATTTACATAGATGGTGGGTGACATTTCTTTAAGCATTTCGTTTAAGTGTTGAGGTTTAGAAAAGATTAATGTTTTATTTATTAAAGAATTAGGCAAGTTAATTCGGATTGGGTTGCTAAGCCAATGTTCTATAAGGGATTAAGATTTAAAATCTTTCAACGAAGGATATAGTTCTATTTATAGAACTTTGATTATCTTTAAGGAAGTTGTAGTTTTTTAACTTTGAAAGTCGTTCAGTTAGGATAAATCAGTTGAATGATTTGAGTTAGAAATTGATTTCTAAGGCGAAATTTGGTGGACTTCTAATAAATTTTCTTTTTTTTTATTATAATTTAGGTTGATGAATCTCATGGTTAAAGTTTTTATAGATGGTGGGTGACATTTAGGGCTGGCAATTTCCGACACGACCCGCCAACCCGACACGACACAACACGAAAATAGAAGGTTTGCGTTGAGGCTTTTGATACTTCAACCCGTCGATCCGCCAACCCGCCAAATTTCACGGGTTAACCCGCCGGGTTGGTGGGTTGACTCGCGAACCCGTTTATAATTAAATTAATTATTTTATATATAATAAAATACTAAAAAATCAATAACCTTAGTTTGTCTTCGTTCAATCGGGTGTTTGTTGATGTTCAAGAACTAGCTCAAAATATAATGGACATGAACATTCATAAATGTAACATCCTGCCTACCTCAACAACAATATTGTCCGTTTTGCCTTACTGGCTCACGGCTTTGTTTCTGGTGACCTGGTGAGGACTTCCCAAGAGGTCACCCATCCTGGTACTACTCCCATCCTAGCATGCTTAACTGCAACGTTTCCAATCAGTTGAATGATTTGAGTTAGAAATTGATTTCTAAGGCGATATTTGGTGGACTTCTAATAAATTTTTCTTTTTTTTATTATAATTTAGGTTGATGAATCTCTTGGTTAAAATTTTTATAGATGGGTGACATTTAGGGTTGGCAATTTCCGACACAACCAGCCACCCCGACATGACACAACACGAAAATAGAAGGGTTTGGGTTGAGGTTTTTGATACGCCAACTCGTCAATCCGCCAACCCGCCAAATTTCACGGGTTGACCCGCCGGGTTGGTGGGTTGACCCGCCGGGTTGGTGGGTTGACCCGCGAACCCGTTTATAATTAAATTAATTATTTTATATATATATAATAAAATACTAAAAAAATCAATAACCTTAGTTCGTCTTCGTTCAATCGAGGGTGTGTTGATGTTCAAGAACTAGCTCAAAATATAATGGACATGAACATTCATAAATGTAACATCCCGCCTACCTCAACATCATTATTGTCTGCTTTGCCCCACCGGAACACGGCTTTGTTTCTGGCGACTTGGTGAGGACTTCCCAGGAGGTCACCCATCCTGGTACTACGCCCACACTAGCATGATTATTGCAGCATTCCAAGAACCTGCCATGCATTTGGCCCCAAAGCGCGTTGTTGTTAGTAAGATCAAGATATTACTTATAACACCCAACATCATTTCTACCTACGGCCGATATGGAATATGCCTAAGGAGTTACAATAAAGACAAAAGAGAGCCTACGCATTCTAACCAACTTTAAGGACACGTTTGGTTCGTGGAATTTGATGGAATTCGATGGAATTGAAATGACCAATTCCGTTGACCAAATTCCATGGGCGTGTTTGGTTCACGGAATGTTAACTAAGGAATCCACCGTTGCGCTCATATCAACCAGTAGATTCCTAGAGATGACCGTCTGAGCCTCTATCGATGATGCACGCGTGGTTCGTGCACAAGTCCATGAGATTGAAGCCAAGTACCCGAATGCTCCGGGAAAAAGCTCGTGGTCGAGTTGTGTTCACTACTTCGATATGATTGTCTTTGCTCTTAACAAAATATTTGACAACACCCTCGAGCCCACACCACTCGATATACAAACATGGCTTAGTGCTAGTTTAACCTACATCGACGTGTGTGAAAAGGGGTTCAAGTTGGTCAATATGACAAACACTATTATACCCTTTGTTTCTATTAACTTGACAAGACTAATGACCAACTCTTTGGCTATTAGTGTTCTGAATAGGGGTGGTAATATTCTTATGTTTGTAGATTGGAATATGCGAAATGAATACATGTTATCGGGTAATTTGGCAACAAAACGACTGGATGTAGTGGTGGCTCAAGATGGATCCGACAATTATAGGATGGTTCAACACGCGGTAAACGCAGCCTCGAAATTGGCAAAGCCAAAGTCTAGGTTTGTGATTTACGTGAAGTCTGGGGTCTACACAGAAAATGCAATGATCCTGCGAACAGTGCCGTATATTACGATGTACGGAGATGGTATTAATAAAACAATCATCACCAGTTCTCGGTCTCTAGGTGGTCGCATTACTGAGTTGAAGCATACACCAACGTTTCGTAAGTTTATGTTCCATTTGCTGAACAACTTTTTTTTATTAATTAAAAAAATCAAAATCTTAAAATTTACCAATATATATTTCTTTATGGGATAATTACATCACAATGGAACTAACTTATCATTTTAATGTTTTTTTATGATTATCTAATTTTAAATATTATTAATTTAAATGGATTGCAGAAGTATGGGGTGATGAATTTATGGCCCTAGACATGACTTTCCGCAATACTATCGAGTAGATGCTCAGCAAGCAGTGACATTTCTCTCTGGCCCTGACCACTCAGCCTTTTACCATTGTAGCTTTGGAGGCTACCAAGACACCCTCTATGCGTTTGAAATAGACAATTCTACAAAGAATGTCAGATCTTTGGAACGGTAGATTTCATTTTTGGGAATGCTTTAGCCGTCTTCCAAGATTGTGGGATTCCTTCGAAAACCACGCGATAAAGGAGGCTTAGTGGTGACGGCTCAAGGTCGGACCAGAGAAAATGAACACACTAGATTTTCTTTACGAGGTTGTAAGATAACTGCAAGTGAAGACCTTAAGCCTGTACTGAATCACTACAAGAAAGCATTTCTTGGAAAACCATGGCGTCCTTATGCATTGACAATTTATATGGAGAATTATTTTGACGACCTGGTGGATCCCACAGGGGTGGCTTGATACATGGGGGGTTTAATGAAACTTGTTTCTTTGGAGAGTACAATAACCATGGACCGGGGGCGTCTACAGCTAAACGTGTGAAATGGCTTGGTTTCCATAACATTACAGATCGGGAGACCGCAAAGCCTTACACGGTTGCCAAGTTCATTTCAAGGAACAATTGGCTTCCTAAAACAGGGGTGCCTTATATACCTGGGTTTGAAAACAACTCACACAAAATTAAGTACTAGTTTGTATATAATAGAAATCCATCCGATTTTATTTCGAGATTTTATTTGGTAACGAATTTTTTTTTGGAGATTTAATTCATACATTAATACTAGTTGTATACATGTTATAATGTGTAGATTATAAAATTTTGATTTTGAAAAATGTGGCTTCTAATTAAAAAAAAAATGAAAAGAAAGGATGTTCACAGTTACAAATAAAGAAAACAAAGCAAAACTATGATAAAATATCCAAATAAAGAAAACAAATTTTAATTTTATCATATTGTTGCTTTGTTTTCTTTATTTGTAACTGTGAGCATCCCTTCCATTCACTTTTTTTTAATTAGGAGCCACATTTTTCAAAATTAAAATTTTATAATCTGCACATTACAACATGTAAACAACTAGTATATATGTATGAATCAAAATATCTAAATAAAAATTCGTTACCATATAAAATCTCGAAATAAAATCAAATGGATTTTTATTACATACAAACTAGTACTTAATTTTGTGTTGGTTGTTTTCAAACCCAGGTATATAAGGCACCCCTGTTTCAGCAACCCAATTGTCCCCTTGAAAGAATTGCGCAACAGTATAAGGTTCTGCAGTCTACCGATCCGTAATGTTATGGAAATTAGGCCATTTCACACGACGAAGTGTAGATGATCCTGGCCCGTAGTTATTATACTCACCAAGGAAACAAGTTTCGTTAAAACCCCAAGTATCGAGCCACCCCTGAGGATCCACTATGTCGTCAAAATAACTCTCCATATAAACTGTCAATGCATGTGGACGCCATGGTCTTCCAAAGAACGCTTTATTGTATTGACTCAATACCGGCTTAAGATCTTCACCTGCAGTTATCTTACAACCTTGGAAAGAAAATCCAGTGGCTTCATTTTCTGTGCTCCGACCCTGAGCCGTCACCACTAACCCGCCTCCATCGAGTGGTTTCCGAACGAAAATCTCACAATCCTGGAAGAATGCTAAAGCATTCCCAAAAATGAAATCTACCGTTTCAAAGATCTGATATTCTTTGTAGAATTGTCTTTTTTCAAACGCGTAGAGGGTGTCTTGGTAGCCTTCAAAGCTACAATGGTAAAAGGCTGAGTGGTCAGAGCCAGAGAGAAATGCCACTGCTTGCCCAGCATCTGGCCCGACAGTATTGCGAAAAGTCATGTCTTGGGCCATAAATTCATCACCCCCATGCTTCTGTAATAGAAAATGATAAATTAGTTTCATTTTGATGCATGCAATTCTCCCATAAATAAATATATATTAGTTAATTTCAAATTTTTGATTTGTTCAGCAAATGGAACATAAACTTACGAAACGTTGATGTTTGCTTCAAGTCATTAATGGGACCGTCTAGAGACCGAGAACTGGTGATGATTGTTTTATTAATACCATCTCCGTACATCGTAATATACGGCACTGGGATCATTACATTTTCTGTGTAGACCCCAGACTTCACGTAAATCACAAACCTGGTCTCTGGCTTTGCCAATTTCAAGGCTGCGCTAACAGCATCCGGAACCGTCCTATAATTGCCAGATCCATCTAGCGCAACCACTACATCTGGTCTTTTTGTTGCCAAATTACCCGATAACATGTATTCATTTCGCATATTCCCATCTACAAACATCGTTGTTTCTGATGAGCAGGAAGAAATGTATAGAATGAACAAACACACAAGAATATGAAACTTAGCCATGATATTACTTCGTGTTTTACTTGTCTAATGTCGAAATCTAGGATGAATTAAATAGTTGTGTATGAATCATTTTTGGAATATGATATGGATTGGAATTTAATGATAATCTATATCAATCTAACTAGTACATTTTTGTTAAAAAAATATTGCCAAAAAAGAAAACAAAAGAAACGTTCATGTATTAACCTTTGACAATTTGCATTACGAACATATTAGGTACATACCAAAGGAGTGTTAGCCTAGTGGTAAGGCTTGGGCACTACATAGTGGTGAACCTGAGTTCGAGCCCTGGGTGACGCATTCTGGAGGTACGGGGGCTTCGACCTCGGGCTGCATGCTTTAGCAGTCGGGCTTTGGCCCAAAATTGCCGAGGATTAGTCTGGGCCCAATGTGGTCTGGGATGCCTCTTCCAAAAAAAACAACACATATTAGGTACACAAAACCGGTTGTATTTTGATTCATAATAGTTTACGTGTCCATTTTACTGATTCATAATATTACTATATTAGATGCAAAGAATTAATTGTGGTTCTAAAGGTGGTGAAAGGCCTTCGCATTTAAACTAAAAGTTACGTTTTCAATTCTTTTAGCTTCATTTTTCTTTTAATTTTTGTAATTAACTGTTTTTTTAGATAAACACACAAGAATATGAAACTTAGCCATGGTAGTTGTAGAGATGGTGAAAGGAGGTTGTTACAGTGGAAGAGGAGGTGGAGGTGGTCGATAGTGATGATATTGATGTTTTATATCAAACGAGTGTATGTGCATGAGAGCTTTGATAAATTTTTAACGGTATTTGAAATATACATATAAACTAATAAAAATACATAATATTACTATATTAGATGCAAAGAATTAATTGTGGTTCTAAAGGCGGTAGAAGGCCTTCGCATTTAAACAAAGAGTTACGTGTTTAATTCTTTTAGCTTCATTTTTCTTTTAATGTTTGTAATTAACTATTTTTGTTAAGATCTTATTTTTATGAGATTGTAAGTATTCACATTATTAGTTCTTATTTATTACCTTTAATATTCTCATTTATTTTAGTTAATAAAAAATAAAATAAAATAGTTTGTTTTACACATCCAAGTAAATTAAAGAGAAAATAATTTTTGTTGCCATTTCAAAAATAGCGTTTTACCTCTTAACCACTCTCGTTTTACCTTTTTCAAAGTTAAATAACTACAACTTTCTTAGGGATAATCAAGGTCTATAAATAGAACTATATCCTTCGTTCAAAGATTCTAAGTCCTAATCCCTTATTGACTACTGGCTTAGCAACCCAATCCAAATAAGAAAAGAAAACATTAATCTATTTTAAACCTCAACACTTCAACGAAATGCTTAAAGAAATGTCACCACCGTCTATATAAATTTCAACCATGAGTTCATCAACCTTAATTATAATAAAAAAACACAATTCACTAAACGTCCACCAAATATTGCCTTAGAAATCAATCTCTAACTCAAAGCATTTGACTTGTCAATTTATATATACTAACCTTACGTCTTTCAAAGTTTACGAAACTACAACTTCCTTAGGGATAATCAAGGTCAATAAATAGAACTATATCCTTCATTCGAAGATTCAAAAACCTAATTACTTCATGACAATAGGCATAGCATCCCAATCCGAATTAACTTGTCTAACTCCTTAATAAGAAAAGAAGACATTAATCTATTCTAAAGCTCAACACTTCAACGAAATGCTTAAAGAAACGTCACCCAACATCAATAAATTTTTTGACCATGAGATTCATCAACCTTAATTATAATCAAAAAACACAATTCATTAGAAGTCCACCAAATATCGCCTTAGAAATCAATTTCTAACTCAAAACATTTGACTTGAGAAATAATATATCCTAACTGAACGTCTTTCAAAGTTAAAAACTACCACTTTGTAGGGATAATTAAGGTCAATAAATAGAACTATATACTTAGTTTGAAGATTCTAAGTCCTAATCCCTTATTGACTATTGGCTTAGCAACCCAATTCGAATTAACTTGCCTAACTCCTTAATAAGAAAAGAAAACATTAATGTTTTCTAAAGCTACGAAATGCTTAAACATACGTCACCCACCATCTATATAAATTTCGACCATGAGATTCATCAACCTTAATTATAATAAAAAAAACACAATTCATTAAAAGTCCACCAAAAATCGGCTTAGAAATCAATCTCTAACTCAAGGCATATGACTCATATATCCCAACTAAACGCCGTTCAAAGTTAACAAAACTACAACTTCCTTAGGGATAATCAAGGTCAATAAATAGAACTATATCCTTCATCCGAAGATTTGAAAACCTAATCACTTCAAGACTATTGGCTTAGCATCCCAATCCGAATTCACTTGTTTATCTCTTAAATAAGGAAAGAAAACATTCATCTTTTTTAAACCTTTACACTTCAACGCAATGCTTAAAGTAATGTCACCCACCATCTATAAAAATTTCGACCATGAGATTCATCAACCTTAATGATAATTAAAATCACAACTCATTAAAAGTCCACCTTAGAAATCAATTTTTAACTCAAAGCATATGACTTGAGCAATTATATATCCTAACTAAACGTTTTTCAAAGCTCACGAAACTACAACTTCCTTAAGGAATAATCAATGTCAATAAATAGAACTATATCCTTCGTTCAACGATTCGAAGACCTAATCACTTAAATGACTATCGGCTTATGTTTAATTTCTTATCTATAGCTCCTTTGTGGAAGAAGAGGTGGATGTGGCCGATAGTGGCTTCCAATGGCGGGAGCAGCCACGACTAGTGGTGATAAACACTAAAACAAATACCATTTGATATTATATATCAAACGAGTGTTACTTAGTAATATATTAGTTTCTGTCTCATTTATGTCCCATTTTGTTCCACCTAAACAATTTTTGTCACAGTTCCTGTCCCTGTCCCGTGTCGCGCTAAACATGGGACAGTGAATCTTTGTTTTGTCACATACTGCGTCAAACGTAAGACATTGAATTTCTGTTCTGTACCACGTACCAAACGCAGCCAAAAAGTGTGTCAAAGGTGTATGTGCATGGGGCCTTGGTAAATTTTTAACGGTTTTTGAAATATATGCATAAATTAATAAAAATACATAATAAGAGATGTAAAGAATTGTGATTCTCGAGGTAAACGGCCTTCGCATTTTAACTAGCTTATTTTTGCCAAACACAGCCTAAAAGTTTCGTGTTCAGCTTCATTTTTCGTTTATCTAAATCAAATTTGAGATTGTTTTTGTAATTCAGTTATATGTTTTTTACTTTTTCTAAATCTAATTTATGAGCTAAACGTTGCGTGTTCGATTCTCTTAGCTTTCATTTTTCTTATATATCTAAATCCAACTTGAGAGCGTCTTTGTATTTTAGTTTTTACGTTCATTACCTTTTTTAAGGCATTGTTTGGTAAAAATATGCTAATTTATTTTCTATGTACATGTTTGGTTAATTTAAAAAATAACTTATATAATAGTTTTTTGGTAAAACAAAAGTAACTTATAAATTAGTTTTTTAATAAGCTACTTTGAGCAACTTATATGTTAACCCTTTTACCCCAGGTTTGAATCCAGACGCTTCCGGATTGTGGCCACTGGAAATTAACTCAGGGCAACGTGCTTTATCTGTCGGTGAATCTTGCCGGGTTTAGTCGGGGCAAAGCCTCGGATACCCTTCCAAAAAAAACTTATATGAGAAGCTTTTATAGACTTTTTTCAATTATACTCCATATTAACATTAACTATTATTCATTAAAATTATATATTAATTATTAATAATAATAATTATTTATTATTGATAAATAATAATTTTTAAAAATCAATTATTAATTAAATTATATAATATATATTATTTATTTTTAAATGTTATTAATTAATTTAGATATTATTTAATATGTTTAAATACCAAGAAAATAAATATAACAATTTTAAAAGGTGATATAATTAAAATATTTTAAATACTTTGATAATAAAATATTCTAAATACTTTGATAATAAAATATTTATATCTAATTCTTAATGATATTTTTTTTAAATTATTAATTACTTAAGATATGTTAAGTTGATCAACTGTTAATTTTTTATTGTTTGTATTATTTAACATATTATATTATTAGAAATTTATTTTAATTATATTATTAAAATTTTGTTAGTTATTTTATAAAATACTTGCATATGATATTTATTAAAAATGTCTTATTTGGTTATTTTACATACTCATAAGCTAGTTTTTGTCAAACATAATTTGTTCATAAGCTAGCTTTTTAGCTATTATTAACCAAGTAATTAATCAATTAATAACTAATTTATCAGTTATCAGCTAACTTATCAGCTAGTTTGACAAACATAACCAAACTTTCTATAAAAAAAGCTCTTAAATTAGAGTTATAAACCTAATTAGAAAGTATTTTATAATTTAGTTTTTTTCATTTTTTATAGTTTAAAATTAAAGACGATTATTTTTAATAGTCTAAACTCAGTCTTTTAAAAACAATACCTAAAAATCATATTCAATCATTTCTCAGCAAAATGAATAATTATTCAAATTAAATATACTATATGCTTATTTTTCTAATGTATTTTAATACATTAAGCCTTATTTTATACAATTTTGTTGGCTTTTGTTTAGAAATTTAGGGTTTACAAGAAAACAAATATATACTCGAAGATACATATTTAATAATTCATAACAAAAAAAGGTAAGTTAATTTGATTAAAAAAATTACTTTTGTTTTTTATATACACATACTTTATACATATAGGATCAGGTTCAAATGTGAACCACTTTTTCATTGTGAATGTGAGGACCATTAAATTTGCGCCACGTGAAAATCTTACTTGTGCGGCTTAGCTTTATTCAGTCTGCATAAACCCCGTGTGTTAGCTTTATTCAAACTTTATTCAGTCTGAATAAAGTTGTTATGCAAACTAAATAAGGCTTGAATAAAACTAACTAGCGCCATGTCGTCCACGTCAGAGTGCGACTAAGGTTTATTCATACTGCATAAAACTTTATTCGGTATGAATAAAGCTTAGTCGAACGCGTTTCAGATTGCCATGTGTTGCGATTTTATTGGTTCTCATGTTCGAAATGAAAAAATGAAAAAATGATTCACATTTGAACTTTACTCTATGTGTATATATATATATATAGGCCCTTTCATTTACAAACCTATATTAAAATACAACCACTACAAACCAATCTATAACCATTAAATAATCCAATCCACGGCTGAGATGAAATCATGTTAATTATGGTAATTAATGCTAATAAATTAATTAAAAAAAATTGATAAATCAACTTCAAGGGCATATGCGACTTTTTGCCGATTAAATCAAATAAGGAAGGATATCAAAATCCCCCACTCATCGCGCTCATTGGTTTTACATGCGTATTACCTATGTCAATCAAACTGATGAACCCAGTATAAATGTGAATTTTGGTTGTGAATGTGAGGACAGTCGAGAGCGCGACACGTGGCGGAGACTAGTCAATAAAGGCGGCTTTGAGTGTGGTCCCCCCTTTTAATTCAATGCCCTCCCATGAATCGCATAGTCATCCGCCGTGGACCTGACATTGCGCCTAGTCATCCGCTACGTGTCGCGCTCTCGGCTGTCCTGACGTTCACAACCAAAAAGTTGTTCACATTTGAACCCACCCCTATATATATATATATATATATATAGAGGAAAAATCAAATACAAACCATTTTTTTTGTAAAAACTTTAGGAACAATCTAAGCCATCAATTAATATTGATCAATGGTTAAAATTATAGATAACATTTTTTTGTAATTTTTTGACAAATGGTTGTCCACACCTGATTAAAAGCCTACAAGGGCAATTAAGACATTTTAACATCTTCTCCATCTTTCCCCATTTTCACTATCTTCTAAACCTAAACCCCCCAATCTTCTTACAAGTTATCTTCCTTCTCTCTTTTCCAGTATATCTTCCTTTTTTAAACCCTCCCTCTCCCTCCTTTAATTTTCTCTATGTATATATTATATACATGCGTACGTATCTATATATTATATACCATCTCTCTTTGTTTTCCATTATCACAGCTTCTCCACTTTGTTTTATATTTCTGAATTCATATACATACATACATATACAATTTATAGATCAATATGCTCGAGTTCATCTTTGGATGGAGAAAAGCTTCAAAATGGTAAATGATCGTCATCTCTCTACTGTAACTAATTAATTTTATAAAAAAAAATTATGCTTTTTGTTGTTTTGCACGTAGAAGGAATTTTAATTATATAAAAATCCATATTTTTTGCAGCAAGAAGTTGATCAAGAAGGTTCAAGATCATTTGAATTTTCTCAAGAATAAGAAAAGTTATATTGTTAAACAACTGCGAAACGACGTCGCAGAACTCATTGGACATGGCCACTACCAGGCTGCCTTCGACAGGGTAAGTTTATTATTTTGAACTCATTGGTAAGTTTACTTGAATCCGATCCCTCCGCAGCTTCATGAGGTGGGAAACCCGGGTAAACCATATTTCCGCGACTATAATCCGAATTATAATTGTGATTATAATTAGGATTATAATCCGGATTGTAACCGCATGGACCGGCTTGTTGAGAAAATTAGGTAGGAAAGTTGGGTTGAGGAAAATGTCCCGGAAAACCGGGTAGAGAAAATTGGGGATGAAAGAAAAAACCGGTATTATAATCGGCGTTTGTTTCTTCAATTTGGGGTATATATCCTTGTTGATTCGCGAAATCGGCGAATCCCGACGGATCGGCACCTCCGGATCCACCCGCATCTCTAGACGGACCTACACCTCTCGATCCAAAACCTCTTGACGGACCCGTACCTCTCGAACCCGCACGTATCGATCATGAACCACGGGATGTGTTGTTTGGATTCATGATGAAAGTAATTGGTATAGAAGTGTATCGAAGTATATAGAGAGAAATAGATGAAATTGGTGTGAAAAATAAGTTAGAAATGAGGTTATTTATAGGGTTTAATAAAGAACTAAAAGAATTAAAGAAAAAAGAGCCGTTGATTAACGGTCTTCTTAAAAAAATTGTTTTTTTTTTAAATCAACCCCTCTCCAACGGTCGCAGCATGGGCAACCCTCCAACCATTCAAACCCGCCGAACCCACTGGGTGCGTAGTAGTAGCCGCCGAGCCTGCTGCGCCGGGCGGGTTCGAACCCGCTGAACGCAGGGTGGCGGTACGCACGGTCTAATTAGCAAAAGAAAGCAATTTATTTAATATAAAACAAAAATAGAAGGAAAAAATGGTTACCTCACAACAACGGCTCATGCAAATAATTGTAGTTTTTTTCCTCTTCAATTTTAGGCCATCGTTAGTGGTACAAATGGTACCAACTGCCACCTCAGCGCCACAATCAACTTTTCACTGTCTTACCAACATCATATGAATTCATCCACACCCATACCAATTCCATACCAATCTAATCAATTAATTAAAAAAATAAAAGAAAAAGGAAAGAAGAGAGAGAGAGAGAGAGAGAGAGAGAGAGAGAGAGAGAAAGGAGAGAGAGGGTGGGGTGGGGTGGGGTGGGTAGTTTTCACAACCGGTGGCCGTGTACCGTACCGGGTACCGTGTCAGTCACCCTCGGCGATGTTGCCGGGGGTACAACACCAGTACCGGTTGCGTACCACTCCCGGCTGCGGATGGCCTTAGGGCGACCAAAATTTTGTTTACTCATTCAATATGTAGTTGGAAACTACAAGCCTACAAACAAAAATATGTGAACATAAAAGCATTTCATTTATTTTAGCTTGGTGCTATTCCAACAATGTCGTGGATGTTGTTAGTTGCAAGAAATAAATCCTTTCTGTTAATATCTTTCATCTTCTGTGTTATCCTAATTCACGCTTCAATTGCTAATTTACTTTCAACTGAAGCTCGATTATGTATGACTAGCCTTCTTCCAATCCTCATCATTCTCGTACTGCTTCGAAATTTATTTGTTTCCCAAGGTGGTGAACCACGGAATTGTAGGCAGTGGTGGAAGCGGAAGCAAAATCCCCTTACAAACCCCCTTCGAGAACTCACAATGGCAACGTCTCTCATGGTCACAAGAGCGATGCATCTTCCTACTCCCTATCACTTTCCCGTTTTTTCCATTTACCAATTGATTTATGTGTCACGTTCTTAATATATACTTTGCTTCATCTATCCACTAAATTACAAATATGATGATAGCTTCTCTTCTTTCTGTTGGATATTTTAGTGTAATTGGATTAACTTGTTTGACCAATTTCCTCGTAATAAGACTTCATTTAGGTTTGGAGGTGCGGAGCGCACGCCTATTTGAATTTATTACGATTTAGGGGCGAAGCCCCTAAGGAACGGGGGTCCGGGGGCAGCGCCCCCGGTGGCGGGGTCCAAGGGGCAGAGCCCCTGGCTGGGGTCGAGCTGCTGTAATATAAAAAATGACTTAGAAAATTTAATTTTTGGAATTCGGGTGGAAAAATCCGACCCGGTTTTGACCCGCTAAAACAGAAAACTGCCGTTTTCCCTCCATATATATAACAGAATTTTGGTCATAATTTTACTCTCTGGTTCGATTTTCTCTCAAATACACACACAGATTTCTAAATCTCTGAATTGTATCCGATTGAATAATTCGGTAGAACCACCGAATTGATTCGATCTGAAAGTGTTACACGCCTTTCAGAGAATCCTATTGTTCGTTACTGTTAATCCCCACAAAGATCGAATCAATTCGGATGACGAACTCTGTTTCGATGAAGGATATGCACAAGACGATCGCAAAATTGGAGAAGTTTTCTGGGCAGGATTTCCGGCGTTGGCAGAAGAAGATGCATTTCTATCTCACGGATTTGAAGGTTGTGTATGTTCTGAGTACCCCATACCCTGCAGTTGTTGAAAACGAAACCCTGGATCAGACTCGCAGTCGCTCGAAGTGGGAAAACGCAGACTACATATGTCGTGGCCATATACTTAACGGTATGTCTGATTCCTTGTTTGATATTTATCAGAACGTAGAGTCTGCAAAAGAGTTATGGGATCGTTTAGAAGCCAAATACATGGCAGAAGATGCGTCTAGTAAGAAATTTCTGGTTGGTAACTTTATTAACTATAAAATGGTAGACACTAGGCCTGTCATGGAACAGTATCATGAATTGCAGAGGATATTGGGACAGTTTGCACAATATGGTATGAAGATGGATGAAACAATTTCTGTCTCTAGTATCATAGATAAACTGCCCCCTCTTGGAAAGATTTCAAAAATAATTTGAAACATAAGAAAGAGGAATTGACTATGGTTGAACTTGGAAGTCATCTCCAAATTGAACAGTCCATACGTGATATGGAAAAGTGTTCTGTTGGTGGTACTAAAACCGTGACTGGATCTTCTGTGAATATGATGGAGGAGGGTGAATCCTCTAAGGCTGGAAAAGGGAAACGAAAGTTTCATGGCAGTGACAAGAAAGGGTTTTATAAGAAACCAAAAGTAACCTGTTGGAAGTGGAAGTGTGGGAAACCTGGACACTTTAAGAAAGATTGCAGGTCTGGAAAGGGTGGAGGTAAAGTGAAAAACGAGGCTGGTCCGAGTGGATCCAAGGATCCGGGAAAGCAATCAGGTATGTTTGTTGTACCCACTGATAATTCTGTTGAGAATTATTATGTTTCAATGATTTCTGAATCATTCTATGTGCAGGATGATGATATCTCATGGTGGGTGGATTCAGGAGCAACTTGTCATGTGTGCAGAAATCTTCAATGGTTCAAGGATTTTAAACCAATTGAAGATGGATCTTTGTTGAAGATGGGCAACGTTGCTACTGAACCAATTAAAGGACTAGGATCTGTTAATCTAGTCTTTACTTCTAGAAACTCTTTATTATTATGTAATGTATTGTATGTGCCTGGAATTCGTAAGAATCTAGTATCTGGTATTGTATTGAATAAATGTGGCTACAAGCAAGTCATGGAAAGTGACAAGTATATCTTGTCCAAGCATGGAACTTTTGTTGGCTTTGGATATTTGAATGGAATGTTTAAATTAAATTTAGATGTTTCGTTTATTAATAATTCTGTTTGCATGGCTTCTACTAGTTCTAGCAATAATTGTGGTAAATCTGAGTTATGGCATGCTAGACTAGGGCACGTTCATTACAAGAGAATGAAAGACATGTCAAAAATGAGTCTAATACATGCTTTTGATTTGAATGGTGAAAAGTGTAAAACTTGCATGTTGACTAAGATAACTAGACAACCTTTCGCCAAAAATATCAATAGAGATACTAAGGTTTTAGAACTTGTGCATAGTGACTTATGTGATTTTCATTCAACACCATCACTTGGTAATAAAAAGTATGTGGTTACTTTTATTGATTATGCTACTAGATATTGCTATGTTTACTTGTGTCATACTAAAGATGAAGCTCTTGAAAAGTTTAAAATTTATAAAGAGGAAGTAGAGCTTTATCATGGTGTGAAGATTAAAACCCTTCGCACTGATAGGGGAGGTGAGTATTATGATCCAGTATATTTTCAATCTACTGGTATAATACATCAGACCACTGCTCCGTATACACCACAACAAAATGGTATATCTGAAAGAAAGAATAGGACATTGAAAGAAATGGTTAATTCCATGCTAACCTATTCTGGCCTAAGTGATGGATTCTGGGGTGAGGCTATGTTGACAGCCTGTTACTTGTTAAATAGAGTTCCTAATAAAAGGAACAAGATAACCCCTTATGAACTTTGGCATAAAAAGGTACCAAAACTGAGTTATCTCAGAGTTTGGGGATGTAGAGCTGTGGTAAGATTGACTGATCCCAAAATAAATAATATTGGTCAAAGAGGTATAGATTGTGTATTCATTGGCTATCCTGAGAATTCTAAGTGCTATAGGTTCTATGTCATAGAATCTAATGCATATGTATCCGTGCACTCTGTTATTGAGTCACGAGATGCTGATTTTGGCAATGAGGATAGGTTCACGTCTTTACCTAAACCTACGGACATGATTGCAAGTTCTAGTAACTTTGGTACATCTGACCAAGTGACTGTAACTCCTCCTGAGCCTTCGGAGCCTAGGCGGAGTGTGAGAGCAAGGAAAGCTAAATCTTTTGGTGATGATTTTCAACTTTATTTGGTCGAAGGATCTAGGAATGAAGTTGAATTTCAATATCAATATTGTTTCAATATTGATGAAGATCCTAGGACATATAGTGAAGCAATGGCTTCAAGGGATGCTGCATTTTGGAAAGAGGCAATCCGAGATGAGATTGACTCTATTATGCACAATAATACCTTTCAACTGTCTGATTTACCACCTGGTTGTAAACCATTGAATAGTAAATGGATATTCAAAAGGAAAATGAAGGTGGATGGAAGTATAGACAAGTATAAAGCCAGATTGGTTATCCAAGGCTTTAGACAAAAGGAAGGTATTGATTACTTTGATACTTATGCTCCTGTTGCAAGGATTACGACCATTAGATTATTGTTAGCACTCGCGGCTATACATAATCTTGTAATTCACCAAATGGATGTTAAAACAGCTTTTCTGAACGGTGAGTTGGATGAAGAGATTTACATGAGACAACCTGAAGGTTTTGTCTTTCCTGGTAATGAAAACAAGGTTTGTAAATTGGTTAAGTCTCTTTATGGCTTGAAACAAGCTCCCAAGCAGTGGCATCAGAAATTTGATGATGTTGTCTTGTCTAATGGTTTTGCGTTAAACCAAGCAAACAAGTGTGTATATAGCAAATTTGATACTTCTGGTAAAGGAGTAATTATTTGCTTGTATGTGGATGACATGTTGATCTTTGGTACTGATCAAGATCAAGTTGATACAACTAAGGCATTCTTGTCCTCTAAATTTGATATGAAGGACATGGGGGAGGCTGATGTGATTCTTGGCATTAAGATCATACGTGGAGTGAATGGTATAACAATTTCTCAATCACATTACATTGAGAAGATGTTGAATAAATTTAATATGAAAGACTGTTCTCCAATAGGTACTCCTATGGATCCTACAGTAAAACTTATGCCTAATAAAGGTGTTACTGTGAATCAACTTGAATATTCAAGGGCTATTGGATCTCTCATGTATGCCATGCTTAGTACTAGGCCTGATATAGCCTATGCTGTTGGAAAGTTGAGTCAGCACACTCATAATCCTGGTTTAATCCATTGGCAAGCAATCAATCGAGTATTTAAGTACTTGAAAGGAACAATGGATTATGGTTTGACTTATAGTGGATTTCCTTCTGTTTTTGAAGGTTATTCAGATGCAAGTTGGATAACTAATAAGGAAGATTATTCTTCCACAAGTGGTTGGATATTTCTACTTGGAGGTGGTGCCATTTGTTGGGCATCTAAAAAGCAAACTTGCATAACAACTTCAACAATGGAATCTGAGTTTGTGGCATTAGCAGCGGCTGGTAAAGAAGCTGAATGGCTAAGGAACTTGATTTATGAAATTCCATTGTGGGATAGACAGATATCGTCCATTTCTATCAGATGTGATAGTCAAGCTACTTTGGCTAAGGCCTACAGTGATGTTTATAATGGAAAGTCTAGACACTTAGGTGTTAGACATAGCATGATACGTGATCTTATCACGAATGGTGTGATATCTGTGGTGTTTGTGAAATCACAACACAATTTAGCCGATCATTTGACTAAAGGGTTGAATAGAGATCTCGTGAAAAATTCGGCTATAGGGGTGGGATTAAAGTCTACAAGAAATCTTTGATATCAAGATACCCAATTCCCACTTAGTATGACGCTAGGTGCTGAATTCAATGTGGAAGGCTTGATATTTGAAGATTGGAACACATTAGAAGATTCACCCAAGGTATGTGTTCAGACCTACAGGTTAGGGAGGTTGAATGTATATATTCTTAATGGCTCTTTTGACAAATTGCATTGTAGGTGCAAGATAAAAGGAGCTACCTATATGAGCATGAAGTTTAGCCGCTTCAAGAAGCTGGGACTTGGCTTTGATATGCTTATGAAGGATAAGGTCATAGGCTAGTAAAATATGTGTCAAGATAGAATTACTGTGTATGTAAACTTTTGTGTACATTATCTTCGTGTATTCATATGAATTCCCAGGGTTCAATCCTTAGCGACACCTTGGTATTCGAATATTTGGAATGTGTAATGTACTAATGTGAAATTCAATCGGCACGACATTTCACTTATGCAACAGTTTGATTGTTTGAGATAACTTGTTTTAGTTAATCAAGGATTGCACTAAAATAGGGGAGGAATGTTGGATATTTTAGTGTAATTGGATTAACTTGTTTGACCAATTTCCTCGTAATAAGACTTCATTTAGGTTTGGAGGTGCGGAGCGCACGCCTATTTGAATTTATTACGATTTAGGGGCGAAGCCCCTAAGGAACGGGGGTCCGGGGGCAGCGCCCCCGGTGGCGGGGTCCAAGGGGCGGCAGCCCCTGGCGGGGTCCAAGGGGCAGAGCCCCTGGCTGGGGTCGAGCTTAAACAGAAAAATCCGGGTGGAAAAATCCGACCCGGTTTTTGACCCGCCTAAAACAGAAAACTGCCGTTTTCCCTCCATATATATAACAGAATTTTGGTCATAATTTTACTCTCTGGTAATAATCCATTAATTATATTGTTTCTCATACGTTTAAATCCTTAAAGTCAAGATCCAATACTAGTTGCTCATTTATAAATATTTGAGAACTTTATGAAGTTGATCTTAATAATTCATTTATAAATATTTCTAAACAAGTCTTTTGGGTGTTTAGAAAAAAAAATTCATTGTCTTTTCATGGTCAGATCTTTATGTTTTTGTGGTCATATCAATAGAAACAAAACTGTAAACTTACATATTATGCTTTAGAGGACATGAATTTGCTATAGCTACCTTGAATAACCTCTCCTAGATACCTCATTCATCAAACTCTATAGAATAACTATATATTTTCTACAAGAGTTTTTGTACATACACAGACACATCTTTGTTGCTATTCTAGATCAAAGCATATATGAAGATAATTCCTGAAATTTCATAAGAAATACATGCAACAGAACTCAAGCTTTGTGGTGTTACAATAATGGTTAGGATCTTGGTTCTTAGTTGTGTATACTAGTCTAGTTTCGAGCATTCTGTAGGTGCTAAATTTCCAAAGAGCAAAAAACAAATAGGTTGAAAAGATTGGAAACTTGGCTCTACTTAGAGGCTTCATTGGATTATAGGACATCCTTTAACATTGATTCCAGGGACAGAAGGACAATTGGCCAATGGACAGTGGTCATCCACCTCCAAACCCCACCACTCTGGTCCATTGATGTTTCTATTTTGTAACACCAAATAGCAAATGATAGCCATGAATGCAACACCAGCATCAAGCCCAGCTGATAGTATATAGTTATGCCTTGCCCACCAACTCTTGAACCTCTTGTAAACAACAAAGTTGAAAAACATTCCCACAGCAAACCACATGTTATAGTTTACTGGCTTAACGGGTGGTCCTGGGCAGTTTATAAGGATAGGTATGTTTACGAGCCGTACCCATTTCCACTTTGGAAACTTACGAGAGAGAATCCAAAATGGCACAGGTGCAAGAATTCCAAACAGAAAGAAGTAGTTCATCTTGGAGTACAACCCAAGATTCCCAAACATGCGTTGAGGTCCCACCAATCCCCATATAATCGAAGCATTGTAGAAAACATCATCTCCTGGGCATGTCCATGGGCTGCCAGTTGGTAATTTACTAGGGTCACAAATGAATTCCACTGTTGTGAGGAGCCACCATGATGTAGCAAAGTAGATAGACGATGCGACCAACGTCCCTACCAACTTTTAGGAAAACACAATTAATGAAAGTCGAGTTTAAGTGATGAAAATTTCCATAAGAAAAACCCAACCATACTAAATTAACGAGTTAACTGTATCCCACCAGCAGGTGGGATCTGTAGGCATACCTTACTTCTACCCTAAAGGGTAACGACTACATTAGTGAAGACCCCAGTAAGAAGGGTGTGAAAGTTGAAGAAGGGACTCTTTTGTAATATATATATATATATATATTGTGTGTGTGTATGTATGTATCAAATACCTGAACAATGAACATGGACTTTGGTGGGATTTTCATATAATGGCCTAGCTTAAAATCACTAAGAAACTGTATGGCTTGCCACATGCTGTTGTCACCATAAGTTTTGAAAACCACATTTGCAAGTGGTCTCCCTGGGTACATATACCCTATGATCATCTCCGTGATAACATTTAGTCCTACTCCCTGAAAAGATCAAACAGTTCATCAGTCACTATATCCAGAGTTAAATATAATTCCACACGACTATAATGAAAAAGGTCTTTTAGGTCCCCTAGGTGTCCTAATAGGTACCTAATTGGACATAGTTTATAGGACCAAGATTCGGGTGTCGTATCTAAGTTCATTATAATAAATTGTTACGAGAAAGTTAGGTGACTTGACAATTTCTATCAGCAAAGTTGGGCAACCTGATACGAGTTACAGAAGGTACTAGTTTGTCTATTATCATCCTAAGATTTATTGTAAGTGCCTTTAAATATGATAGCATGGTCCATAGTCTTGAAAACTAAGAAGGCCCCCTTCAATGAATTATCAAAAAACATGGGGGTTTTATATGCATAATTAATTGTCACCTGGTTTGTGGTGGCTACAATAACACCAACAGGCAATGTGAAGACCATAGCCAAACAGACTGCTAAGATAATGCCCCAGTAAGGAAGTTGCAACTGCCTCCCAAATCCTTCACAAGTAAGCAAAGCAAGTCCTAATACGAATATTAGAAGAGAATGAAACCACCATTGTGGTACTGAATCGTAGTTTTCCTTCATCAATCGTGTATGTACGTCTCCAAATTTTTTACTCATTGATGCCTTTGTTTGTTCCCAAATTGTCCTGTGACAACAAACATACAATACAAGAATAAGAACAATGTGCATTGACTTTCTATGATTCCTCAATGATAATCCTTAGATTTTATACCTCCCATGAAAGAGAAGAACATGAGATATGTGGCAGCCAGGGTTGCAAAGCTTAGACCATAGGCAAGTACAAACAAGATGCTAAGGTTAACTTTCCCATATTCATCGTATCCTTCTTGGTTAAAGGAGAAAGAAGATTGGTTCAAAACTTTAGAGACGTTGTATATTGTTCCATCGGCATTGTATGTCCTGAAAGAGTACATAGGGAATCTTCGGGCCTCGTACCAGTTGTTCCAATAAGATAAGGGAACGACCATGTAGAAGATTATTATGTAACCAACCAACATATTCATCATAGCGAACCCAGGGGTGGCTAATGGGCTTCCGAGAAAAGAAGCAACAGTTGCCCAATCAAGGCCGAAAGATCCAATCCCGAACCCTTTAAGACCAGAACCAATCTGTTGAGCTTTGAAGGAATCCTTCCAAATCCAGCATATGAAGGAGAGGGCAGTGATGGATTGAAATAAATAGTTAGGAACTATGTAGTATGAAAAGCTTGATATAAGGACAATCATGAAGAATTGCAGCCTTGATAGACCCCCCTTTAGCCTCTTCTCGTCCTCATGCAATGCCCTACAAACTCATATAAATTATTTCATTTAAAGGGGACTAATTAAATGAAAACCACATAATGTTGGAAACTGCTAGAATCATTTTTCATGAGTCGTTACATATTAATATGCAATATTTTTTCATGTTGTGAAACAATAATGTATATTCATTTATTCATATAC
Organism: Centaurea solstitialis; assembly: GCA_030169165.1. Classification (NCBI taxonomy): domain Eukaryota; kingdom Viridiplantae; phylum Streptophyta; class Magnoliopsida; order Asterales; family Asteraceae; genus Centaurea; species Centaurea solstitialis. The sequence continues at coordinate 87,884,787 of CM058041.1, forward strand.
ATGATTAGTAGATTTCAACGTTTTGTGGTTCTCATTGACTATGCCTCTATATATTAACTATTCATGTAAAGGAGAAAAACCTTTTCAATGTATAAAATCAGAGTAAAATACATTTTTGGTCCCTTTGGTTTGACAAAAGTCTCAATTTTGGTCCCTACAGTTTTAAAAGTACACATTAGCCACTGGAGTTCGTGTTTTGGACCAAAACACGAACTCTAGTGGCTAATGTGTACTTTTTAAACTGTAGAGACCAAAATTGAGACTTTTGTCAAACCACAAGGACCAAAAATGTATTTTACTCATAAAATCATATATCCAAGTTTTTTTAATTAATGTAAACCTTAAATGTTTGACGTTCTCGTCTGAATTTCTCTCTCTCTCTCTCTCTCTCTCTCTCTATATATATATATATATATAAATATATATATATAGGGAGTTTCAATTGCAAACCATAAAAAACATGCAAACCGTGCAAACTCATGGTTGCACACGTAAGTCAATGAAAAATATTTTGTAGAGTTGTTTAGTTTGATGAAAATGTTTCATATACTAAGTTTTTTTGATGACATTGTTTCATATGAAGGTGTTTATTTACGTAGAAATGAAAAAGTTTCACAAAAACTAGAAAAAAGTTTCATATGAATAAAAAAACACTAAAATATGAAACAATTTCATCAAAATTTGATGTTTATGAAATATTTTTATCATATTAAACAACTCCATGAATCGATTTCACCGATTTTACGTGTGCAACCATGAGTTTGCACGTTTTTTTATGGTTTGCAATTGAAACTTTCTCCCACTCTCTCTCTCTCTCTCTCTCTCTATATATATATATATATATATATATAGAGAGAGAGAGAGAGAGAGATAAAGTTTTAAACGAGGATGGTAAGGGTGCTTTTGGTTGTAGAAAATTGTTTCCGTTTTCCTAGAAAACATTTTTAGAAAATAAAGTTGAGTTTTCATTTTCAATTATCTAGGAAAAAGTTTTAGAAAATGCGTTTGGTTAATAGTGGAGTTTTCATTTTCCATTTTAGAAAGTTAGAAAACGCGTTTAGAAAATTTTGGAAAACTACCGATTTTAGTGTTCTTATTTGGATAGAAGTTGGAAAACTGAAAATTTCCATTTTTCTTGGAAAACTTTTGAAAACTAAATGAACCAAGTGTTTTCTATATTTTCATTTTCTTTGGAAATTTTCCACAACCAAGAGCACTTTAACTATTTAAGAAAACAAGAAAAACTTTATTCATGTATAAAATCACATGCGATTTTACACTAAGTGAAAAAAACTGGATGCGAACGACTTTGGAGTTGACTTAAAGTCGTTGACAAAGTTGTCTGAATCATATATGATTTTACGTTAAGAATTTTTGCTTGTTTTCTTAAATAGTTAGCGTACTCGTATGTATCCACTTCGAGAGAGAGAGAGAGAGAGAAGACGGGAGAGGAGGGAGAGGATGAACCTGAACAAAGAGACTTGAACTAGAGTCGCAGGCCACCACATGTACGGCGAATCGACTAAAACCTTGCGGAAAAGGCCCGCCCATCCGAATCCAAGAAGCTATCCAATTAACCAACAATAAAATCCATCAGATAACGTATCATGAAATTTACATAGGTATCGTGTGGAGCTCTTCTCCGATTCTTGTTTTTGTTTAGATTTAGGAAATAGAACCATTAGAAACTTACTTGAGTACTCTGGGTGAGCAGCAATGCTGCAAGTGGGTGAATTTCTCTATGGTAAAAAGCCTTAACAATGGTAATAATTCCCACCGCATAAACGGAACTCGAACCAGCATTTGCTAATATCGTGATAAGGACGTGCTCTTTCATGTTGAAAGGCCCCGGATTCAACGAAAACGACCATCTAGTTCCTGGAATTCTTATTGCCTTTCTGGGTAGACTTGCTTCCATCATTCTACCCATTGGAAGAACAACAATTTGCGCTAAAACCGACGATACTGTTAGTGCGTTTTGTCGATAGCCAAAGAACTGGTTCAAAAAGGCAAGAACACCGCAAGAAATGATCCCTAAAAACCACGTGCGGAAAGTCAAGCAAGGCAGTGTTGGATCATCGGTTATTGGGACCGTGAGTCGAACTTGCTCAATTGGGCAATCATTTTTGTCTTCTGTCATAGCAACTTGAGATCAACAGAAACACAAAGATCAAATAAGTAATTATATGAGTTAAGCATGATGTTGTATGTAATAAATCCATTCTAAACAGATTAAAAGACTCCTGCTTCTAGATTGAGTTTTTGGGGATCATTTCCTGAAAAATCCATGATTAGCAAAAGAAACTTGATAAAAGTGTGTCAAAGGTTTTATGGAAGTGGTAGATATCAATATTAGGTTGCTCACAGCGGTGAGCAGATGAAGAGCGGTTGAAGCCCCTCTTTACCCGCCGGGCTGTTCCGGGTTGGCTGCACAAAAATGTCAACCGGCGGGTTGCAGCCTTTGTGGCTTGTAGAACCCGAACAAAATGTGAGAGGGTTGTGTGTGTGGTGTGTGTGTGTGTGTGTGTGTTGTGTGAGAGGGTTAGGAGGGTTGGGTAAGAGTTGGAAATGTTTGTAGAGGGTTATGGGAGGGTAAAGAGAGGGTTGGGAAAAAGCTGATGTGGCAGCTGATGTGGCATTAAAAAGTGAAATGTTTGGGAGGGTTGGGAAATATGGCTCTGTGCAGCCTTATTGTGGAGTATATATTTCTCTTTCTTCTCCTAACTCTTGGGTTAACCTTTGAGCCTTGTTTCGTTTAATGCATTTGTATTTTTTGCCTAGAACCAAACGTAAGTCCTATGTAAAAGTATCTAAGGTATCCAATAGATTTTATATGAGGTTTGAAGCGTTGTCAACAATTTTTTAGGACTCATTTTTAAATAAATTGTATTTTCAATGATATTATTTGAAAAATACTTTTTGTTCATAGGATAGTAAAAAAATACTACTACGATAATTTTATTTTGTAAGATTCCTAAAAATTTGTAAACACGGACAAAAGCATGCGACGCTCCCCACAATAAACTTGACTATATAGGGCCCCTAATGAAAAGAAAGTTATTCTAATTATAGGACGTTAGGTTAATCAAACACAAAGTATTATATTAAAAACTATTAGAACTTTTACAAAACAAACATTCTATTATCTATTTTATAGGACAATGTTTGAAAAAATATCTTTTAAAAAGATCGTTTTATTAGATAATTTTCAAAATATTCCTATAAAATTAGCTAATATATACAGCAATTTATTTTTAGAAAAATCCTAAGAAAACTTATTACGATGTTTAAAAAAAAAAACCATAATTGTTTGACAATACAAGCTCAAGTCCTGAAATATATATCAAAATACTTAATTTTTTTGACATCCTATTAATATGTATTTATTTTAACACTAAATGTGTATCAGTTTCAGGCCTACAGTACCGACATGCAAATTAAAGTTTGTTAACATGAAATGGAAAGGACAAGGATGTAGAGACCACATATAAAACAAGAGACTGGAAGAAGTCGTCGGAGAAAGAAAATAATCAAGTGGTATAAAAACTGTAGAAAAAAGGGAAAACCGAGGCTCGTGTTTGACACGATTCCCTTAAGCAGATTTGCCGTCTGCTCCCAGGGTACAACGGCGAAAGCAGTTGTAAACTGCCGGAAGTAAACTTGCCTGAAAAGATCGCCGAGAAGCCGTACGCAGAGAAGAGATGTAGAGAGAGTCTATCGATTTCGGTGTGTTCGAATGATAAGCTTGGGTCCGTTTATATAGTCGAAAAACTGTAACCTATGAAACCGACCCATTAAAAAACGTACGTAACCGATAATCTTATTAACTCGAGAATCAAAAAACGTACGAAACCGACACACGGTTTTAATTCGAGAATCAAAACCGACGATATTAAAGAATCTGTCAGTTACAAAAAGAAAAAAATCTAAAGAACTTTAGCAAAACTGTCATGCGCTAGCCCGAGAATTCAGAGCTGCATTCGTGTCCGCAGGTCACGCCCATGCACAAGTTCGACAATTTTAGCTTACGAAATCCAGAACCTGCACCCCCGCCCCTGCGCGGATAGGTGTTGGAGTAAAACCATGATAGAAGCTTGAAAGCTCCTCTTCATGTTTTAGTTATAAGCCACTCCAAAATTAGTTTTCCTTCTTATGTGGGACAAGCTAAATTCAACTACCTTTCAAAAAAAAAAAAACCTTTCAAAAAAAAGCTAAATTCAACTAAATTTTTTCTTCAAAAACATCCAAAGAGCTCATCTTTGAGAATCGATATCTCATTCACATATAATCCGTTTTGGACACTTGACATATCGATTCGAAGCTCTCATATAGTAGAACACAAATCCACAAAGAGTTAACTATATAACACACACACACACATATATATATATATATACATAATTAATTGTGTCCAAAATTTGGTAAAAAACCTATTTTCTTAACCAAAAATCCACATTAACAACATGCCATTAAGCTCCAATTTCTCAACCACAATTTATAACTTCAACTATTTTCCACTACCTATCTACAACTCTCAATCTCTCTCTCTCTCTCTCCTCAGTTCATTCTTTTTTTATAATTTTAATTTGAATTTGAATTGTTGGTTTTTGTTTTCTTTTAAATATAACTTTATTTGCTTGTTTTAAAATTGTGGGGTTTTTTGTAGTTAATTTATATTTGATGATTTTGAGAGATGCCAAAGGACTTGGAGAAATGGGTTTGATTAGGAAAACTTTGAAGGAAATCTTGAAAGAATTAGGAAATTTGGATCTGAAAGCATGTATGAAGGAAGTGGTAATTTAAAAGGTGCATCTGGTAATGAAAAAGATATCCCAAACGATCCTTTTTTCTAGTTCTCGAAGACAGAATTATGATTGCCATATTCCTTACCAAATTCAAGAACTTGAACTATACTCTTTTCCTTTTCTTTTATATACAATTAATAAAACCCTATTAGGAAGACCCATAAACCGAAAGATTTTCATCATCAATTTTCAACTCTATTTTCCTTTTCTTTTTGTTTCTTCTTATATGGCATCAGCTAACACCCATTGAAAACACCTACGAAACGTTACAATCTTGAAACAACAAAATCAAACACTTTTAGTTAGAATCAAAGGTTTGTGGGTTTTCATTTTTTAAACAAATCACAGGAAAAATCGTCCTTTATAAACAAATCACAAGGACAAAGCCGACAAAATGAGTCGAATCTTCCATTAAACCCAGATTTTGAGATGAAAAATGGGAAGAAGATGAAGCAGAATTTGTGATTTGGTTTGAGCAATGAAGTGGCAGTTCGATCTTATTAAGCTTTGACCATCCTCGTCGGAGTTATGAGGAAGAAGACAGACGTTGGAGTGACGGTGGTCGCGATTACAACGGTGGCCGCCCGTAAGAATGGTCGCAGTTGAGAATTTGAGATGAAAGACTTGGTTCGTGTATATATATATATATATATATATATATAAAAGAAAAAAATGAAAAAGAATATATAAAAAAACAGAAACGCCCTTCCTCTCTAACGATTTCTTTTAACAAAGTTAGTAATTGAGGACCATTTTCAAAGTAAAATGAAAAACATAAAATTCTGTTGAATAATTATATATTTTCTACACCAAGAGTTTTTGTACATACACAGACACATCTTTGTTGCTATTCTAGATCAAAGCATATATGAAGATAATTCCTGAAATTTCATAAGAAATACATGCAACAGAACTCAAGCTTTGTGGTGGTGTTACAATAATGGTTAGGATCTTGGTTCTTAGTTGTGTATACTAGTCTAGTTTCGAGCATTCTGTAGGTGCTAAATTTCCAAAGAGCAAAAAACAAATAGGTTGAAAAGATTGGAAACTTGGCTCTCTACTTAGAGGCTTCATTGGATTATAGGACATCCTTTAACATTGATTCCAGGGACAGAAGGACAATTGGCCAATGGACAGTGGTCATCCACCTCCAAACCCCACCACTCTGGTCCATTGATGTTTCTATTTTGTAACACCAAATAGCAAATGATAGCCATGAATGCAACACCAGCATCAAGCCCAGCTGATAGTATATAGTTATGCCTTGCCCACCAACTCTTGAACCTCTTGTAAACAACAAAGTTGAAAAACATTCCCACAGCAAACCACATGTTATAGTTTACTGGCTTAACGGGTGGTCCTGGGCAGTTTATAAGGATAGGTATGTTTACGAGCCGTACCCATTTCCACTTTGGAAACTTACGAGAGAGAATCCAAAATGGCACAGGTGCAAGAATTCCAAACAGAAAGAAGTAGTTCATCTTGGAGTACAACCCAAGATTCCCAAACATGCGTTGAGGTCCCACCAATCCCCATATAATCGAAGCATTGTAGAAAACATCATCTCCTGGGCATGTCCATGGGCTGCCAGTTGGTAATTTACTAGGGTCACAAATGAATTCCACTGTTGTGAGGAGCCACCATGATGTAGCAAAGTAGATAGACGATGCGACCAACGTCCCTACCAACTTTTAGGAAAACACAATTAATGAAAGTCGAGTTTAAGTGATGAAAATTTCCATAAGAAAAACCCAACCATACTAAATTAACGAGTTAACTGTATCCCACCAGCAGGTATAGCAATTAATGTGTGTATGTATGCATGTATCAAATACCTGAACAATGAACATTGACTTTGGTGGGATTTTCATATAATGGCCTAGCTTAAAATCACTAAGAAACTGTATAGCTTGCCACATGCTGTTGTCACCATAAGTTTTGAAAACCACATTTGCAAGTGGTCTCCCTGGGTACATATACCCTATGATCATCTCCGTGATAACATTTAGTCCTACTCCCTGAAAAGATCAAACAATTCATCAGTCACTATATCCAGAGTTAAATATAATTCCACACGACTATAATGAAAAAGGTCTTTTAGGTCCCCTAGGTGTCCTAATAGGTACCTAATGGGACATAGTTTATAGGACCAAGATTCGGGTGTCGTATCTAAATTCATTATAATAAATTGTTACGAGAAAGTTAGGTGACTTGACAATTTCTATCAGCAAAGTTGGGCAACCTGATACGAGTTACAGAAGGTACTAGTTTGTCTATTATCATCCTAAGATTTTTTGTAAGTGCCTTTAAATACGATAACCTGGTCCATAGTCTTGCAAACTAAGAAGGTCCCTTTAATAAATTATCAAAAAACCTGGGGGTTTTATACGCATAGATAATTCTCACCTGGTTTGTGGTGGCTACAATAACACCAACAGGCAATGTGAAGAGCGAAGCCAAACAGACTGCTAAGATAATGCCCCAGTACGGAAGCTGCAATTGCCTCCCAAATCCTTCGCAAGTAAGCAAAGCAAGTCCTATTACGAATATTAGAAGAGAATGAAACCACCATTGTGGTACTGAATCGTAATTTTCCTTCATTATTCTTGTATGTACGTCTCCAAATTTGTTAGTCATTGATGCCTTTGTTTGTTCCCAAATAGTCCTGTGACAACAAACATACAATACAAGAATAAGAACAATGTGCATTGACTTTCTATGATTCCTCAATGATAATCCTTAGATTTTATACCTCCCATGAAAGAGAAGAACATGAGATACTGTGGCAGCCAGGGTGGCAAAGCTTAGACCATACGCAAGTACAAACAAGATGCTAAGGTTAACTTTCCCGTATTCATCGTATCCTTCTTGGTTAAAGGAGAAAGAAGATTGGTTCAAAACTTTAGAGACGTTGTATATTGTTCCATCGGCATTGTATGTCTTGAAAGAGTACATAGGGAATCTTCGGGCTTCATACCAGTTGTTCCAATAAGATAAGGGAATGACCATGTAGAAGATTATTATGTAACCAACCAACATATTCATCATAGCAAACCCAGGGGTGGCTAATGGGCTTCCAAGAAAAGAAGCAACAGTTGCCCAATCAAGGCCGAAAGATCCAATACCGAACCCTTTAAGACCAGAACCAATCTGTTGAGCTTTGAACGAATCCTTCCAAATCCAGCATACGAAGGAGAGGGCCGTGATGGATTGAAATAAATAGTTAGGAACTATGTAGTATGAAAAGCTTGATATAAGGACAATCATGAAGAATTGCAGCCTTGATAGACCCCCTTTTAGCCTCTTCTCCTCCTCATGCAATGCCCTACAAGCTCATATAAATTAGTAAATATGCAATATGAATATGCAATATTTTTCATATTGTGGAATAGTATACATTCAGATTCATCAGAAACACATGATTAGTAGTTCTCAACATTTTTGAATTTCTTATTGATTATGCCTCTGTATATTTATTGATGCATATACACAGATACACTACTAAAGACAACAAAATTTTGAGAACCTATATATTCATTGACTCATATACACTGATTAATGGAATTTTAGTAAGTATATGCATCGATGAATATATACGTGTATACATAGTAAATATGTTTTTTGGACATCAAGCAAGCGATTTTATTAAGAGACTAGCAAGGAGCTAGAGAATACAAGACGTCACGGTGTTAACCGGGTTACAAAACCAACTCTCCCAATTTAGGAGATTTCCACAGTTAATACATGGTGGTGGCAGAGGTGATGTGGGTGGTGGTGGTGGTGATGAAGGTGATGTGGGTTGTGGTAGTGATGTTGCTGCTGCTGTTGGTGGCAGAGGTGCTTGTGGTGGTGCTGCTGGCGGAGGTGATGGTGGTGGTGGTGGAGGTGGCAGAAATGGCAGTGGTGGTGGTGGCCATGGAGGTGGTGTGGGTGATGTATTTGAAATATAAAAATGGGTGGCCAAGAATCATTCTTGTATTCTTTTAAAAAGATTTCATCATCGTACATTCTTTCTATATATATAGAATTAGGTTCAAACAGGAACAAATGAATTTTGTAGAAACAAATGAACAATTTTGGATCACATGTGATGTGGGCCCATGTAGGACCCACCCATTATATAATTCAGGTGAGTCCCACATGGGCCCACATAACATGTGGCTTAAAATTTGTTCCTACAAACGGGATGGTTCTTGTATCAACCCACCTCTATAGTATTAGGTTCAAATGAGAAGTGCTATAAAAATACGAAGCACAAAAGCGATCTCCACCACACATCCGGTCAATAAAATGCAGCTTTGACCAATCACCCTCCGTGAATCGCGTCTATCAATGGTTGAGGTCATAGTTGACTAGTCAAAGATGACGACTTTGACCGGTAAAAACCGCAATCTTTGACTAGTCAACTATGATCTCAACCGTATCAACGGTTGGGATCACTTCTCTAGTAAGGGTGCGTTTGGTTGTGAAAAATTGTTTCCGTTTTTTCTAGAAAACATTTTTAGAAAATAAAGGAGAGTTTTCATTTTCAATTTTTTAGAAAAATTTTAGAAAATGTGTTTGGTTAGAATGGTGTAGTTTTCATTTTCCATTTTAGAAACTTAGGAAACACGTTTAGAAAATTTTGTAAAACTACCAATTTTTTAGTGTTCTAATTTTGATAGAAGTTGGAAAACTGAAAATTTCCATTTTCTTGGAAAACTTTTGAAAAACGTGTTTTCTATGTTTTCATTTTCATTGGAAAATTTTCCACAACCAAGAGCACTTCAACTATTTAAGAAAACAATAAAAACTTTATTCATATATAAAATCACATGCGATTTTACACTAAGTGAAAAAAAACTGGATGCGTACGAATGTGGAGTTGACTTAAAGTCGTTGACAAAGTTGTCTGAATTCTGAATCATAAATGATTTTACGTTGAGAATTTTTTCTTATTTTAATAAATAATTAGCATACTCGTATGAATCAACTTCTATCAAGAGAGAGAGAAGACGAGAGAGGGGGAAGAGGATGAACCTGAACAAAGAGACTTGAACTAGAGTCGCAGGCCACCACATGTACGGCGAATCGACTAAAAACTTGCGGAAAAGGCCCGCCCATCCGAATCCAAGAAGCTATCCAATTAACCAACAATAAAATCCATCGGATAACGAACGTATCATGAAATTTACATAGGTATCGAGTGGAGCTCTTCTCCGGTTCTTGTTTTTGTTTAGATTTAGGAAACAGAACCATTAGAAACTTACTTGAGTACTCTGGGTTAGCAGCAATGCTGCAAGTGGGTGGATTTCACTGTGGTAAAAGGCCTTAACAATGGTAATAATCCCCACCGCATAAACGGAACTCGAACCAGCATTTGCTAATATCGTGATAAGGACGTGCTCTTTCATGTTGAAAGGCCCCGGATTCAACGAAAACGACCATCTTGTTCCTGGAATTCTTATTGCCTTTCTGGGTAGACTTGCTTCCATCATTCTACCCATCGGAAGAACAACAATTTGCGCTAATACCGACGATACCGTAAGTGCGTTCTGTCGATAACCAAAAAACTGGTTCAAAAATGCAAGAACACCGCAAGAAATGATCCCTAAAAACCATGTGCGGAAAGTCAAGCAAGGCAGTGTTGGATCATCGGTTGTCGGGACCGTGAGTCGAACTTGCTCAATCGGGCAATCGTTTTCGTCTTCTGTCATAAAATCTTGAGATCAACAGAAACACAAAGTTCAAATAGTTAATTATGTGAGTTAAGCATGATGTTGTATGTAATAAATCCATTCTAAATAGATTAAAAGATACCTTCTTCTGGATTGAGTTTTGGGGGACCATTTCCTGATGAATCCATGATTAGCAAAAGAAACTTGATAAAAGTTTATAAAAGATTTTATGGAAGTGGCAGATTTCAGTATTATTGTGGAGTATATATTTCTCTTGGTTTCACCTCCTAACTCTTGGGTTAACCTTTGACCTTTGTTTCGTTTAATTAATGCATTTGTATTTTTTGCCTAGAACCAAACGTACGTCGTATGTAAAAGAATCTAATAGGTATCCAATAGATTTTATATGAGGTTTGAAGCGTTGTTAACAATTTTTTAGGACCCATTTATAAATAAATTCTATTTTCAAAGATATTATTTGAAAAATATTTTTTGTTCATAGGAAAATAAAAAATGCTACTACGATAATTTTATTTTGATAGATTCCTAAAAATTTGTAAACACAGACGAAAGCATACGACGCTCGTTACAATAAACTTGACTATATAGGACGGTAGGGCCCCTAAATGAAAAAGTCATTCTATTTATAGGACGTTAGGTTAATCAAACACAAAGTATTATATTTAAAACTGTTAGAACTTTTACAAAACAAATATCCTATTAACTATTTTATAGGACAATATTTGAAAAAATATCTTTTAGAAAGATCGTTTTATAAGATAATTTTCAAAAGATTCCTATAAAATTAGTTAATATACAGCAAGTTATTTTTAGAAAAATCCTAAGAAAACTTATTACCATGTAAAAAAAACCACAATCGTTTGACAATACAAGCTCAAGTCCTGAAAAATATATCAAAACACTTAAATTTTTTGACATCCTATTAATATGTATTTTTTTTAACACTAAATGTGTATCAGTTTCAGGCCTACTGTATCGACATGCAAATTAAAGTTTGTTAGTATGAAAGGAAAGGACAAGGATGTAGACTAGAGACCACATATAAAACAAGAGGTTGGAAGAAGTCGTTGGAGAAAGAAAATAAGCGAGTGGTATTTATTGAATATTGATTACCTTTCTTTGTCCAGACTTAACTCTCTCTATTTGGAATTCTATTACGTTTTGTTAAATTTGGCAAGTAGAGGCAACGTTGCTTATAAGATGTGTGTTACAAATTAAAAGTGTTTTCTTTCCTCCGACTATATTATATTATATTATATTAACCAAAATTAATGTCTTAATAAGGAAATAAAACCACTTAGAACATATGGGAGTAATAGTAAAGAACTAATAAGAGCATCCAGCCATCCACAGTGGTGGAACCTTTAAGAACCTGAGTTACCATTTTTTTCTGCCATATCATTGCCATCTCAATAAAGTAAGAACCTTCTTAAAACTTTACAATGGTGGTTCTTACAAAAACCTCACCTCCATTTTCTTATTTATAATATAATTTTTATTTATGTAATTAGTATATAACATAAAATGAAAGTATTACAAGAATCTAGGTTCTTGTTCAAGCACATGGGTTCTAATAAGAAACTGTGACTGAGCAAGAACCTCTGTCCCACAGTAGAGGTCCTTGTAAAAACCCCAAGAAGAACCTTATGAAGAACCTCCATTGTGAATGCTCTAAAGATATCAAATCGCATGTGTTAGTTATACCTTCAAAATTGAATCTTTAATTAATTAAAGGCATTGTCCGATTTCAGTATTTATATTATGATTTTGTATTGTGTTTACATATAACTAGCTGACAAGCCCGGGCTTCGCACCGGGTTTACCTGAGTTATAAACTGTGATAGATTTGATCATAAGTAGTAACATAGATTTATATGAAACATAAAGTTTGTACAAATGTTGTCATACGAAAGGTTTAATAAAATAAATAAAAAGATCTTAAAAATCAAAAAATTTAATTTAAAGAGATTTTAATATAATACTAACAATTACCAGGAATCCAAAAGACTATTCATAAAGAGATTTCAGCCAATATACGATATATGACTAAAACGTAAAATGAAGTAGACTGGATAAATATTATAAGTTTACGGAGCTAAAATGTAATTTCTCCAAATGTCGATAGCTGTTATTCATGAACAGTGTTTTGGCTTCATATAATCGTACTACATATAGTATATAATAAAATAGTTACATAAAAAATATTCAATATTAGGCTCATTTCGAACGTATCGACGGTACGATTATAATGGTGTAATTTGTTATAGTTAAAACGCATTTTTTTAACATATTCCAACCAATGTACGATATATGACTAAAACATAAAATAAAATATAGAAAACTTAAAGTATAAAATGAATAAATATTATAAGTTTAAGGGTTAAAATGTAATTTCTACAAATGTCATGATTTCATATAATCATACTATATATAGTATATGAGAAAGGTTCAAACAAGAACAAAGTCAATTTGCAAGAACAAATGAACAATTTTAGATCACATATGATGTGGGCCCATGTGGGTCCCACTTATTAAAAAAATCATATATGATTCAGATGGGTACCACCACTAAATCATATATGATTTTTTTAATATGTGGGATCCACATGGGCCCACATCAATGTGTGGCTCAAAATGGTTCCTTTATTCTTGCAAATGGAGTTGTTCTTGTATGATCCTCCCTTTATAGTATATAATAAAATAGTTACATCAAAATATATTCAATATTAGGCTCATTTCGATCGTAACGACGATACGATTATAATGACGTAATTTGCTAAAATTAAAACGTATTTTTTAAACATATTTTATATATGAATAAAACATAAAATGAAATATTGAAAAATAAAAGTTATAAAGTGAATAAATATTATAAGTTTAGGGGGGTAATATCTAAATTTGAAAATGGATATAGGATTATATGGTTTCATATAAATCATATATATATATATAAATAATTATATCAAAAAGTATTCAATATTAGGCTCATTTTGATCGTATCGACGATACAATTATAACGACGTAATTTGTTAAAATTAAAACGTATTTTTTTAGCATATTTTAGTTAGCCAATATACGATATATAACATAAACGTAAAATGAAATATTGAAAAGTAAAAGGTATAAGGTGAAGAAATATTATAAATCCAGGGACCTAATATGTAAATTTCAAAGTGGTGGATAGCATGGGTCGGGCGGTCGGTTGGAGCTTTGGGTTTGGAGCGGGTCGCCTGGCTTTTGTATAGTACTAGTTGATAAGCCTGGGCTTCGCACCGGGTTCATGAACAGTAGCTACTGACACTTTAACATATTTCAGTCAATATACTAAATATGACTAAAACGTAAAATGAAATATAAAAAACTAAAAGATATAACATGAATAAGTATTATAAGTTTACGGGGTTGATATGTAAGTTTAAAGGTGGGTATAGGATTTGGGTCGGTTGGAACGTATATATATATATATATATTGTATATAATAAAATAAATGCATGAAAAAAAATTCAATATTAGACTCATTTCGATCTTATCGACGATATGATTATATTGACGCAGTTTGTTAACATTAAAACGTATTTTTTTAACATATTTTAGATCGTATCGACGATACGATTATAATAGTGTAATTTGTTAAAATTAAAATGTATATAAAAGTAAAGATATAAAGTGAATAAATATTATAAGTTTATGGCGCTAATATGTGAATTTGAAAATGAGTATAGTATTCGAGTTGGTTGGAGCTTATATATAGTATATAACAAAATAGCTACATCAAAAAATATTCAATTTTAGGCTCATTTCGATCGTATAGACGATACAAACATAATGGCGTAATTTATTAAAATTAAAATGTATTTTTTTAACGTCTTTATGCAAACACACGATATATGATTAAAACGTAAAATGGAATATTGAAAAGTAAAAGGTATAAAGTGAATAAACCCTATAAGTTCTAAGTTTATGGTGCTAATATGTAAATTTGAAAATAGATATAGGAGTTGGGTCGGTTAGAAGTTGGAACGTATATATAGTATATAATAAAATAACTATGTCAAAAATTATTCAATATTAGGCTCATTTCGATCGTGTCGACCATACGAAATATAATGGCGTAATTTGTTAAAATTAAAACGTAATTTTCTTTATGTTTTATAGTCGATACACGATATATGACTGAAACGTAAAATAAAATATTGAAAAGTTAAAGGTATAAAGTGAATAAATCTTAGAAGTTGAGGGGGTTAAAAATGTAAATTTGGAGATGCTATTTGGTGGAGGACGCGCGGATCTAAAGACGGGTCATGGGTGGGTCATGGGCGGGTTTGGGTCCAAAATTGAGAGAGGAAAGGGTGGGTTTGGGTCGCGGGTCGGATCTAGGGTCGGGGCGGGTGCTGGCGGGCCGGGCCGCCTGGTGTTTGTATAGTATATATAATAATAACTCAAATAAATGTATTTGAAATGTCCATAGTTAAATATTACTTTGAGTCTAAGGTTGAAATGTTATTAATATCCTTCGGCGTCATGTTCGTCGTAAAATAAGATTTCTAACGGAATTTCGATGAAAAAACTCTTGAAAAACATTATTTCCAGCTGAATTTCTTAGGAATTCTTTTTCCAATGGACACAATTCTATTTTTGTTTTTCAACAAGATGTATAACTAAGTTGTTTTTATAATATGTTAAATAAAATATAAATATAAAAGTATCAACATATCATAAAAAACTACAAATATATAATATATAATCAAACAACTAATTAGTTATTCGAAAATAGCTCTACGTCACAATTTTTTGACTATGTATCATGACACTGGTTGAGATTTAAAAATTATCTTATCATCATTAAAAATCTCATCTACTTGATTAGTTGTGATGGGGCAAACAACAATACAATGAAGATAGTCCACACTATCTTTATTTACTTCAACCGGTTATATCGAAAATACATCTTGTCTTAGCATCATTGCAACTAAACATACATTAGTTTCCTACTTCCACAACTTGAGCTAAAAAACATAAATGTTAGATTCGTGTTCATCCACTTGGTCTCATGATATGTCGGTTGTTAACTTTGTTACACAAACGTTGTCTTATTTTTATGGCATCGATTCAAGACTTAATTCTTGTCTGATTTCATATCTCTTTAAAACTAGGACATGTCTTTGGTACACATTCATACTACATTGATTTTCTTTTCATCATTTTGTCCAACAATAAATTTATAAATATCATTAATGTTATCGTCAAATTTATTGCTTTTAAGAATATATGGTGTAATTATAGAATATATTACATCTAATCTATTATAAATATAAAGTTGTCATCGGTGAACTTATGTGTTGTTCATGTCATGGGTGAAACTTAGCTTTGTACCAACAGTGGCACGTGCCAGCATCGTTAACCCGGACTAGTGTAGAAAAATAATAGATGTGAAAAGTCTTACCTTATTAATTTGTTGCGTGTCACCATATATATTTTGAAACTACAATTAAAACATAAAATTTTCTTGTTAGAGTTGGCTAGTTTTTTTTTTATTTTCAAAGGTAAGAGGTCTAGTTTTTAACTTTTAATAATATCATATTTATATTTCTAAAAATTTATAATTAAGAAGATTAAAACACGAAACTTTTCATTTGAAATTAAAAAATCAACCACTAAACCACCTGCCGTTTAAATTTTTTTATAAATCCACTCTTGATTCAAGTACAAAATTTTAAATTTTCAAAGTAGTCTTTTATTTAATGATGAGTTTTTGAAACTGAGCTGTGTTAATTTTATATATCTTTCTTATATATTTATTTTGTTATTAGTTTATTTCACTTTAACTTAATCTTATATTTTACGTCAATTTTGATTAATTTTAGATAACTAGTTGATAAGCCCGGGCTTCGCACCGGGTTCATGAACAGTAGCTACCAACATTTTAACATATTTCAGTCAATATACTATATATGATTAAAATGTAAAATGAAATATAAAAAACTAAAAGATATAAAGTGAATATTAAATATTATAAGTTTAGGGGCTTGATATGTAAGTTTAAAGGTGAGTATAGGATTCGGGTCGGTTGAAACGTATATATATATATATATATATATTGTATATAATAAAATAAATACATGAAAAAAATATTCGATATTAGGCTCATTTCGATCTTATCGACGATACGATTATAATGGCGCAGTTTGTTAACATTAAAACGTATTTTTTTAACATATTTTAGATCGTATCGACGATACGATTATAATGGCGTAATTTGTTAAAATTAAAACGTATTTTTTTAACATGTTCCAACCAATATACGATATATGGGTAAAACGTAAAATGAAATATAAAAAAGTAAGGTATAAAGTGAATAAATATTATAACTTTAGAACGCTAATATGTGAATTTGAAAATGGGTATAGTATTCGGGTTGGTTGGAACATATATATAGTATATAATAAAATAACTACGTCAAAAATATTCAATATTACACTCATTTCGATCGTATCGACGATACGAATATAATGGCGTAATTTGTTAAAATTAAAACGTATTTTTTTATCGTTTTTTAGCCAATACACGATATATGACTAAACGTAAAATGAAATATTGAAAAGTTAAAGGTATAAAATGCATAAACAACGAAGAAGAGATTCGTTGCTACCAAGTACTACTTGATGCTAAATCTAAAAAGAGCATGGTTCTTCTTAATTGTTTTTGTTTGTAATTTTCTTTTGTAGTTGTTGATTTGTAACTTTAATACAAAGAGGGATATTGTTAGGATCAAATTTGTAATGTTGTATTCAAGTTAGGTTAGTTTGTCGTTATTGTAATAGATGGAGGGTTAAAGATGTAAATACCCTTGGGGTAGGTAGGGGTGTAAACGAGCCGAGTCGAGCCGAGTATCAGGTAGTTCGAGTCGAGCCATTAGTATCTCGAGTCGAGTTTTTTTCGAGTCGAGTATTGACCGGGTTCATTCGAGTCGAGTTTTTAACCGAGTTTTGACCGAGTCGATTTCGAGTAGCTCGCGAGTTTTCTTGTATTAAGCCGAGTCGAGCCGAGTATCAGGTAGTTTGAGTCGAGTAGTTGGTATCTCGAGTCGAGTTTTATTCGAGTCGAGTTTTATTCGAGTCGAGTTTTGACCGGGTTCATTCGAGTCGAGTTTTGACCGAGTCGATCTCGAGTAGCTCGCGAGTTGTCTCGTCTCATTTACACCCCTAGGGGTAGGGAGGGAGGGAGGGAAAGTGTGTGTGGTGAGAAAGAGAGAGAGAGTTCATATTTTGTACTCTTTGTTCTTTAGAGATGATATACAATTGGTGGTTGATTTGAGAGTGATAATGGACTGATTTGGAACCACAATAATGACTTTTAATTGTGAAATATTATAAGTGTAAGATTTTTTATTTATAATTTTAACAGAAGGTGGAATTTTGATTTTATCAACAAATTAATATATATAGGTATAATGTGAATATAAATCAATGTTGTATTATGATACATGAAAGAAAAGTAGATTTCATAACTTGGCGAAAATTGACATCATGAAAATCTATAATCCAAATATAGTATTATAAAATTTTGAAATAACATAATTCGAACTTTGTATATTAATATTATCATAGCATTAACTTATTTTGATTTTTGATGTAATAATATTTTTTTTACAACATTTGTAAAGGTAATAAAAATGTTTTCACTAATAAAATCATGGAGCTAATAATGTTTTCATAAAATATTAAGATTTTACATAAATACAACAAAAATATGAAAGTTATACCTTGTATATAAAAAGACTAATCAATTAATTAAAAACCAAAAACAAGTTTTATATGAAAAAGGTATACTTTGGATCTCCTACCATATTTCCGAAAAGCACCTTTAACCGCTGCAGCGACCCTAATTATTTTATTTCTGGTGAAAATGTTAGGTAAGGTTTTCAAATAATAAAAACTAGTTTTCGGCACCGCGCGTTGCGCGGTGTTGATAAAGTTTTTATAAAGTATTATCGTTAAATGAGTCGATGATCACATATCATATATTAAGTTAATTAAAAAATCGATATTAGACTTGATGTGAAGTTACCTCATCATCTTTAATTGTTTCTTTTAAGTTCTAATATATATATATATATATATATAATAAAGTAATAACTAATAAATTCTATATCGTTGTGCGTTGTAATTGACTCAAATAATTATATGTGAATATAATTGAGTTGTTAATGTTTTCATGTTAAGGTTGTTTTTTCATAAATTAGTTTTAGGTTAAAAATCTTGAAAAAATAAGAGGTTTTATGTCAATTCTAATTCCATTTTTTTACATTCTTTCATTTCAGATAAAATTGGAAAACTATATACATTAATTGTAGTGAGTTATTGTTTCGAGATGAAACTGAAAAAATTATATATTAATAATAGTAGCAAGTTATTTTTGCAAATTTTATATATTTGTTTAATTTAATTTAAAATTTGAACTCACCTCTGTATATGTTTCTATCTTTCGTTTTTCATATTGCTAGTTTTTTTTTTTTTTTTTTTTGACAAAACATATTGCTAGTTGATTATGATATATTTTAGTTTTGATTATAATTTGAACTATATCTATTGATTCTACTAATTGTTTCTAATTGTATGTATTTGTTTAATTAATGATATTAAATATAATAAGTATCCATTAAGTTATTAGTGAGAGAGTTAGTAATAAATACTTAATTATATATAAATTTTATTTAACAATAATATATATATATATATATCAAATATTCCACTTATTAAAGAGCTAGATAACAATAAATATTTAACTATACATTAATTTTGATTTTATTTATATATATTAGTTTTAATGTTATTTTATATTTTTATTATTTTTAATAAAATATTAAATAGTAATAATAATAATAATAAGTTGGTTCAGACTTTGTATATTAATTGAAAATTAAATATTTAAAGTTATTGGAATATATATAATACATATCAATATATACCATAAATTTTTTTATTCTTTTATTTTACATCATATAATATATATATATATATATATATATATATATACTTCTATTCACATGAGATGTACTTGAATACATTATTATATGTGTCTTTTTTACAATAAAAAAATTTATAAGTTAAATAAAAAATTTAAGATGATGATTAATTACGTCAATATTATCTTATGATCTTAGTCATATTATTTACATAACACTCTTATGAAAACATAAAAGATTTAGAAAAGAATCACAACTAAAGAAAGACTAAAAAAACCAAATGTTATTATTTGGAGTTCGATTGTTGTCAACAATTTCTTTTCTAGGAAACTACAACAATATAAGCAAAACAAATTGAGAAAAAACCTTACATAAAACACTCGTACAACATAAAATATCAAGTGGAAAACATGAAAGAGAAAAAAATAACAATTGTTAAGAAATTCCAAATAAAACTCAAAAACTTATTAACAATCGATTATAATATACACAAATCAAAAACATCATTTGAATTTTGATGGAAAAATGTTATAGTACATAAATATCAATTAGGAAGCATGAAGGAGAACAAATATAACAATTGGAATAAGTTTCAAAAATAGAAAAACAAAAACTTTTATAAAAACAATACAAAATATACACAAAAACGTACAAAAATTATATGGAAATTTTTTATAGAAAAATATAATAATATTGATTGACATGCATATATGTACACATAAACAATATATAACTTACGAAAATCATAAAATAATCATAAAAAGTGTTAACCTACCTTGAAGTTATACGAAGATTGAGCAACAATGTTGATGGGATATGAATTATAAAAAATAGAAACAACAAACAAAATAGGAACACAATAGTATAACATAGAACAAAAAGTTGTTAATTACATTTTGGTGGAGTATAGGTTGTAATTTATAGATGATTATGTTGTAAGTTTTCTTTCAATTAATAAATGTGAATATGAAGAGGCTAAAATAAATGTCTTTAAGAATTTAAATAATGTGGAAGTTAAGGCTAATTAAATTATAAGTAAAATTATCAAATAGTATAAGGGTATGAGAAGGTGAAAAGGGTAGAGTAAATGATTTTAAAAGTTAAATAATATGAAAGTTAAAAACAATTTAATTGTTAAGTTAAATTACCAAATTGTCCTTCTTATAATAAAACATGGAATTTATATTTAAGGGTAGAATAGTCTTTAGCTTAATTGATATTTAAAAAACTCAAAAAAAGGAGAAAATTCTTTTGGGCAAATACTCAATAGATAGAATGTCACATCATACACCCAACATCCTCCTTTTATATATATAGATATAGATTAAATTGGGTTTAGCTACAATTAACCATCACCATTTCACATCTTTCAACAACACCAATAAACCCCTTTAAATACACATCTTTACTTTTCAAATTTTCATCTTGCTACCAATGTGGGACATACAAAACTACACAAAACTTTCATATTTTCACCAACTCCAACCCTTTGTAAAAAAATAAATCAAAATTATAGGAAATTAGATAAATAGCAATAGAGCTCTCTCATTGTGCCACATCATTCTCTTTGGGTTTTGCTTTTATATATATAAAGATGGGAAGAAAGCGAATGGTATTTAATATATTAAATGGATGAGGTGTCATTTGAATATAAATTACCAATTCGGGATCAAAACATTAGTAGTCTAATAATCTTTAATATCCTTGACAAAGCTCGGGTTCGGTTCATGAAGTAAGTATGTGACGATATCTTGATCATGGGTTGGTTTTCGGATCGGTCAATGGTCGCCGATGATTCGTCGGGTGCCCGTATGGATTTCAGATACCTCGTCAACTTTGTGGAGACGCATGCGTGAGTTATCTGCTGTCGAAAAAAATTATTGATTCAGCCTTATAAAACTAATTAAATCATAAATAATTTAATTAAATTAGTACTTTTAATTATGTTGTTGTACCTTATGAGTCTCACGTATTAATAGTACCATTACATGTAAACTAAATCCATCTATTATTAACTAAACATCAACAAAAATAAAATAATTAATCGAGAGAGATGGAATTACTTGTTTTTTGGCAACTATATATTGCCGGATTGATATAATAACAGATGAACCAATCAACAAGTATATATCTATATATGAAATCCAATAGCATACCATCAAAAATAAATAATGGATCGTTGTTAGGTGATGGAATCTTTCCATGGATGAGTGGGAGAAGAAGATTTTGCCGTTTCTTATTTGCTATCACTTTCTTAACTTCGTAGCCTTGTCTTCATGGTTGGAAGTTGTCTTTAAACTTCTTCTTTATGAGATATCACTATCACATAATTATTATAAGCTTAAACTATGGCATATATATATAGAGAGAGAGAGAGAGAAAAGTTCAAATATAAACCACTTTTTGGTTGTGAACGTGAGGACAGCCGACAGCACGACACGTGGCAAAAATTCAGACTGACACGCGCGACTTAGCCTTATTCATTATGAATAACGCTATATTCATAATGAATAAGGCTAAGTCGCGGGCTTTATGCACACAAGTCGCGCGTGTCAGTCTGAATTTTTTGCGACTAAGCTTTATTCATATTGAATAACGCTTTATTCAGTCTGAATAAAGCGTTATTCAGTATGAATAAAGCTTAGTCGCAAAAAATTCAGACTGACACGCGGCGCGCTCTGGGTTGTCGTCACGTTCACAGCCAAAAAATGGTTTGTATTTGAGCCCACCCCTATATATAAGAGAGAGAGAGAGTGAGAGAGAGTCATATATATATATAAACTCAATTGACAAAAACGGTAGGGTCACGAAACATAACGATCAAACCAATCATGGATGTTGAGATATTGACGAGTTAAATGATCAATGATCAATTTCAAACATTATATAATTATATATCTAACCAATGTAAATGCAGAAAGCGAAAACCATGTGTAACAGAATATTAAAAATCGATACGACCTGTTCAACCGGTTTTTTGATAAAACCGGTTGGTTCACTACAGATCATAAATTGCCATAAACCCGGTTGAACCGACCGGGTTGACCTGGTTTTTAAAACATTCCAAATACAAGATAGATCATGGATACGATCCGAGGCCCTACTTTTTTCTGTTGAGTGAGCCAAAAAAAAAAAAAAGTGCCCCATTATAATGGTTTCCCTAAAGGCATGGGTTCCTTGGGGGTCAGTTGGAGTCGCCCGTAATCAACTTTTACCCGAAAATAGATAGTTCATGATTTCCATAAACTTCTTCGTGTTTTTCCAATGTGACACGCTTACATTATATTATCACGTTACACAACTTGGAATGGAAGCAAGGATCAAACCCTTAAAGAAGATGTTCACCATATATATTTCTTTTGAAGATGAGATCATACATATATAGGTTGAAAAAGGAGTTTACTACTTCCATTAAACTTTTGATTAATAATGGAAGTTAAATTACATGTGTTTCTTATACTAATGGCTGTGATATGTCCATTGCCTTGGGGTAATTCTGTACTCCTAATCTTTCACCAATGCAAATTAACAAGATAGTATTAATGTAAGATAGGTTGTCAATGGACTTCAGGACATCCATGAGCTTTAATACCAGGAGCAGTTGGGCAGGCAGCTAAGGGACAATGATCATCTAACTCCATACCCCACCATTTTGGTCCATTGATATCACCAATTTGTAGCATGAAATAGCAAAGGATAGCCATGAATGCCACCCCTGCATCCAGCCCAGCTGATAGAATATAGTTATGCCTTGCCCACCAACTCTTGAACTTCTTATACACCACAAAGTTGAAGAAAATCCCCACAGCAAACCACATGTTGTAGTTTACAGCTCTAGTTGGTGGCATCCCTCCCGGACCGGATATAAAATCGGCATGTTCACAAGCCTAATCCATTTTTTTTCAGGAAACTTACGGGCAAGAAGCCAAACGGGCACCGGTGCAAGAATTCCCAACAGAAAGAAGTAGTTCATTTTGTTGTATAGCCCGAGATTTCCAAACATCCGTTGAGGTCCCACTACCCCCCATATGATCGAGGCGTTGTAGAAAACATCATCCCCTGGGCAAGTCCACGGGCTTCCTTCGGGTAACTTTGTGGGGTCACAGATGTATTCCACAGTCGTGAGAAGCCACCATGATGTTGCAAAGTAAACGGAGGATGCAACTACCGTCCCTACCAACTTTATCGAGCATTAAAATCGAGTATTAGTCATGTACTAATGATCACGGTAACTATATGTTGGAAAGTTGTTACAATGAAGGAATGGTTAATTTACCTGTACAATAAACATGGACTTTGGTGGGATTTTCATATAATGGCCTAGCTTAAAATCTTGGAGGAACATGATGGCTTGTGACATGCTTATGTAGCCATATGTTTTGAAGGCTACGTTCGCAAGTGGTTTCCCGGGGTAAATATAACCAATAATCAACTCCGTAATGACATTTAGTCCCGGTTGCTGTAAAAAAGTTTGACCATTAGTTAGAATTAATGCAACAGATCAAGTACAGATTTACAGGTACATAAGGTTAATTTATGTGTAATGATTAATTACATGCAACATATCACCTGGTTTGTTGTAGCTGTGATAACACCTATTGGCAGTGTGAAGACCATAGCCAAACCAATTCCTAAAATGACTCCCCAGTAAGGGAGTTGTAATTGCCTGCCAAAACCCTCACAAGTTAGCAAAGAAAGTCCTATCACCAATACCAGCAGAGAGTGGAACCACCATTGTGGGACCGGATCGTAATTTTTCTTCATTATCCTCGTGTGGACGTCCCCGAACTTGTCTTTAAATGACGCAGTTGTTTGCTCCCAAATCGTTCTATAAATGGCAAAACAAACACATATAAGGTAGTTGTTAAGTTATGAACCCATGTGTTCATTGAAAATCAGGACCGTCATAATGTTTTTGGAGGCCCTGTTACACGATTCCTAATACCACATATCATCTAAAATGAGTAATCAACAAAATAAAGTATCAAATTACATGTCATGTTAAAAAAAATCTTAGGAATTAAAACAACAAAAATGTATAAAATGACAATGTGAGAAAAATATCAAATAGTCGCCTTTGTTTTTGATCAACAAAAATTTTGAAACTATATATATAGTAGCTTTTGAATCTGAAAGAAACTAGATAGGTGTTCATTGAAGTAGGTTCACTGTTCACTAGTTGCATTATATATATCTGGTCCCCAACGAAAGTAATATAGGGCGCCAAAATCCCAAAGGCCCTGTTCAAAAACCAAGATTTAACATGCCAATCCACGGCCCTGTTGAAAATGTATGGATTTCTGGAGAAATATATATACCTTCCATGGAAAAGTGCAACATGAGAGAGTGTGGCAGCCAATGTAGCGAAACTTAGACCATAAGCGAATACAAAAAGAACGCTAAGATTGATCTTGCTATAATCGTCATAGCCTTGTTTGTTGAACGAGAACGTGGTGGAATTCAAGACTCTTGATACGTTGTACGCTCCTCCATATGAATCAAACACGTGAGAAGAGTATATCGGGAAACGTTTGGCTTCAAACCAGTTATTCCAGTACGCAATGGGAATCACTATGTAGATAATAATTATATATCCCGCCAATATGTTCATGATGGCAAATCCAGGGGTGGCTAAGGGACTTCCGAGAAAACCAGACACAGTCGCCCAATCAAGACCAAATGCACCAACTCCAAGCCCACGAAGACCGGACCCAATTTGTTGAGCTGTGACCGAATCCTTCCAAATCCAGCAAACGAAAGAGATGGCTGTAATGGATTGAAACAGATAATTGGGAACTATGTAGTATGCGAAGCTTGATACGAGGACTATCAGGAAGAACTGCAGCCTCGACAGGCCTCGTTTTGGCCTCCTTTCTTCATCGTGCAATGCCCTGGAAAAATGGGATCGATAGAAATTTAATTCAGTGATAATTTTGCTAACAAAAATACACACACCGGTCGAGAGATGAACCTGAAGAGGGAGACTTGAACAAGATTGGCCGGCCACCACATATACGGTGAATCAACTAAAAACTTCCGGAAAAGACCAGCCCATCCATATCCAAGCAGCTACAGTTAGCAATCAACCAACATATGAATCATTCCGACAATCTCCTTATGGAAGAAACTCCAAGTGCAACCAGTGGCGGATCCAGGATTTTTTCATGGTGGGGGCAACTCTAAGATGGATAAAAGACTAACAAAATGGTCCGATATAATTTTAGCTTAATTCCACCTTTTCCAGATATTTGTATAGTTTTTTGGTTGATTTCAAAGAACTTCCAAGTTTTTTGGGGGATTTCAAGTGATTTTTTCAGTTTTTTCGGTTGATTTCAAGAGTTTTTTTGGTTTTTTTAGTTTGATTTCGAGATACTTTTTAAGTTAATGGGGTCCCATTCGAAAAATCAGTAGAGGAACCATGGTATAAATTAATAAAATAATTGTTTTTTTACCTTAAAAAGTTGGTTTTTTGACGTTTTTAGTGGGGTACTTTCTTTTATAGTCTTAAGTCCGCCCCTGAGTGCAACAATATGAGTTTAGAGCATGTAAAATGTAGAACTAACCTGTGTAGATTGTGTAAGCAACATGGCCGCAAACGGGTTGAGCTCACGGTGATAGAAAGCCTTCACTATAGTGATGATCCCGACTGCGTACACAGAATTAGAACCGGAATTCGCAAATATCGTGATGAGAACATGCTCTTTCAAGTTGAACGGTCCAGGGTTGAGCGAAAACGACCATTTGGTCCCTGGAAAACGGAACTTTCGTGTGGGTAGAGTTGCGGCCATTAGCCTCCCGATTGGAAGTACAACAATTTGGGCTGAAACCGATGATATGTATAGCGGATTTTGGCGATAACCAAAGAACTGATTCAAGAAAGCTAGAATACCACACGAAATGATCCCCAAAAACCACGTCCTGAACGTCAAGCACGGCAACGTTGGATCGTCCGTGATCGGGACAGTGAGTCTCACTTGCTCAATTGGTGAATCATCCATCTCTTCTGCTGAGAATTTTTAATCAGAAATACAAAAATTAAGATTATTTTTTGTAACCTGCTAACTGCTAATCATGGGACAAACGGTATGGTACTTTATATTCAGTCGGGCGTGCCTTTAAGATTAATAAAAACGTAACGTAATTTGAAGAATATTATTTACAAATAACGGAAACTGTCTATTCATGGTAATATAACAATTAAAACAGTTGATTCTCTATGTATGTAGACCCTTTTTGAAACAATTCAGTTTAGGAAGGAATAAATAGGAGGAAATGTTGTTAACCAAAATAAATTCAATGCCATAATTAACATCTTGTGACAGAAGACCAAGTAATTATAGTTGCAAATATTATGAAATAATGGAACCAAATCTGCAAGTAAATCTTTGACCAAAGCCACAAAACACACTACAAACATAGACATGTTGGCAGCCTACAGCAAGAAAGATCAAAGCATGTCTAGCCTAGGAGTAAGATAGCACTGTTGGACCTAGCTTTGTGCCAACGATGGCACCTGTCACCGTATGATTCCTTCGTCGCAATGTAAAAAATATAGGACTTGAAAAGTGTCACCGTATAAATTTTTTGCATGCCACTGTATATGTTTTCAAACTAAAATAAAGATGTAAGTTTTCTTTGATAGAGTTGGTTAGTTCCTTACATTTCAAATGTGAGGTCCAGGATTCAAATCATGTTATAGTCGGTTTTCCTAGTCTTTAGCTTTTAATATCATATTTATTATGTTTCCAATAAATTATAATTAAGAAGATTTGAACACAAGACCTTTCATTTGAAAAGCAAGGAACCAACACTAAACCAATATTGACTTTCTAAAAGTATATCAATACATGTTTCTTATAGTCCAAATGGTGCCACTTTTTGAAAATTTTCCAGGGTCTGCCCCAGAGATAACATCCAGGGAGTCGGTGAATGGTATCTCTGACTACCTGGGTTCGAACCCGTGGTGAGCATGCATGAGCCTGCCACATAATGGTACCCTTAATTAATTGGGTTGGGTCATGGTCGACGGAGATTAGTCGGGTGCCCTTGGATCGATCCCGGATATCCCGGGAACGGTGTGTGTTAGCTTACCGTTCAAAAAGAGGCCTATAGTGAGAAATATAATGTGAACATATACAAGCTACACGAAAACATACCCATAATTTCAAGCTCATGTGCTGGTTTCACATGGGTCTCACATGAGATTGCTGGATTCATATTGCTCTGTGAATTCTCCATTAATGCTGTAATCCTGACTTTGATATGGTACTATAAGAGTATAAGATCATCATCAATGGCTGCTAGCTAGAGGTCCCAAAAATGTGCACTATCTTTTACCTACCATTGTAGTCTTATCTTATCCTATTGGTTTTTCAACTTGTTGGTGAGGAAAAATAGCTCATCATGAATCTTGCAAGGTGGTGGTGAAGAAAGGTAGGAACTTAAAAACTGGCACACAATATCTAAGGTTGGTATGATACAATGGTCATGGGATTGCTACCTTACTTTTAGTTATGGTATATTTTGAAGGACATATATATAAATATAATATTGTGAAAAATGAGTGTTTGTGGATATATAAGATACACCAATCTTTTGTATTTTAGTCAAATATAGGTTGACAAGTTATAGAAGGAACGATTATTTATATTTTTTCCCGTTTTTTGCCCAAGCACGATATGATATCCCATGTCTAGTCTATCATCAAATTATTGTTATTTTAGTGGACACCAAGATATTTGTATTCTCAATGTGAAAGCAAGAAAATTTAGGTAGTATATATCTGCAATCGAACTTGGAACGTATGATTAGGTGAGTTGTGGCAGTGGATCGAGCAATATAGTATGCCATATATATAGAGAGAGAGAAGTACAAATGTGAACATGAGGACCAACAAAATAACGTCATGTGGCAAGTTTAATTGCACATAAGCTTTGTTTAGACTGAATAAAGTTTTATTCATTCAGTCTGAATATTCATGCTTTATTCAGACCGAATAAAGCTCTATTCAGTCTGAATAAAACATGAATATTCAGACTGAATATTATCATGTGGTGCGAAACTAGTGGTCCTCACGTTTACAATGAAAGATAAGTTCACATTTGAACTTGACCATATATATATATATATATATATGAGGGAGATTCATACAAGAACAAGGGTATTTGCAAGAACAAAGGAACCCATTTTGAGCCACACATTGATGTGGGCCCATGTGGGTCCCATATAATAAAAAATCATATATGATTTAGTGGTGGGACCCACCTGAATCATATATGATTTTTTATTATGTGGGACCCACATCACATGTGATACATAATTGTTCCTTTGTTCTTGCAAATTAATTTTGTTCTTGTTTGAACCTTTCTCATATATATATATATATATAAGAGAGAGAGAGAGAGAGATATAGGTTCATACAAGAACCAACTCATTTGCAAAGACAAAAGAACTAAACCATAGTCATTCATTGATGTGGGCCCATGCGGGTCCTACATATTAAAAAATCATATATGATTTAGTGGTGGACCCACCTAAATCATATATGATTTTTTAAATATGTGGGACACACATGGACCCACATCATATGATTTTCCAAATGAACTTACACTATATATATATATAGAGAGAGAGAGAGAGAGAGAGAGAGAGAGAAGAAAAAAGTTCAAATGTGAACCACTTTTTGGTTGTGAACGTGAGGACAGCCCAGAGCGCGCCACGTAGCAATTTGAAAATTTTTCGACTTAGTGTTATTCATACTGAATAACGTTATCATTCAGACTGAATAAAGCGTTATTCGGTATGCATAAGGCTTAGTCGCACTCTGACGCGGACGGGTTACCCGCGGATCAAGGCTTATTCAGTATGAATAACACTAACCCGCGGATTTATTCAGATTGAATAAGCCTTGACCCGCGGATGTCAGATTGCCACATGCCGCGCTCTGGATTGTCCTCACATTCACAACCAAAAAGTGGTTCAAATTTAAACCCACCCATATATATATATATATATATATATATATATATTAGTGTTAAAAGAATTGCTATAAATTATGGATTTCCAATTAACTTTTTTCTTTATGGTGGTGCTTCATCAGCAAATTGAAATTCTTGATCCATCATTATTTGTTCATGTGACCACATATATATTTCTATATGTGAATTTTCATAGTGTTGAAGGAAGTTGTTCGGTTGGTAACAGACCAAACATTGAACTAGAACTAAAGTCTAAGAGCGAATTAATGAATGGTCTTCAATGCTAGTTTGGATATGAGCAGAAGACTTTGCATGTAAAACCCAATGATGTAAATTCTTCTGCTAATAACTCAATGAATCAAAGCATTAGTAGCCTAGTGGTCAATATATAACATTTTTAGGAGGACAACGCATGGCATTCTTGTCTACATGGGTTCAATTCATGGGGCATGTGGCGGTCCCCTGACCATGGCCCGACTTTTGGTTCGGTTCTTGGTCGCCGGGGATTAGTCAGATGCCCGTATAGATCCCGGATACCTCGTCGACTTTGTGTTGGGCGTGTGCGACTGCGTATGTTATTTGCTTTAAAAAAAATCCAATGAACTAAAATCAGACTATTTGTTTTTGTAAACTGATAAATGTCCAAATATGCATAACTATCTGGTTTATCCCTCAAAAATTCAAGTTAAATACCTTAGTTGAAGTAAGCATCGATGATTGAAGGACAGAATTCTCTCTCTCTCTCTCTCTCTCTCTCTCTCTCTCTCTCCCTCCTCTCTCCCTCTCTCTCCCTCTCCCTCTCTCTCTCTCTCTACAATGTATATATTTATACATACATACATAATATATATTTATGTAAAGGCATGTTCATACAAGAAGATACTCAATTTGTAGGAACCAATCAGAATCACATATGATATGGTCTTATATATTAAAAAATCATACGTGATTCGGGTGGGTCCGACCACTAAATCATATATGATTTTTTTAATATGTGGGATACACATCATATACGATTCAGATTGGCTCCTTTGTTATTACAAATATCAAAAGTTCTTATTTTGAGCTTAATTTGATATATATATAGGGTTAAGTTCAAATGTAAACTTAATTTTGGTTGTGAACGTGGGGATCATTAAGATTGCGGCACGTGTCAATATTCAATCTTAATATCATGCATTATTTAGAGTGAATAAAGCTTAGGCGTCTTTATTCACTCTGAATAATCCATAATATTCAGAGTGAATATTGTCACGTGACGCAATTTTAGTAGTCCTTACATTCACAATGAAAGATAGGTTCACATTTGAATTTTCCTCTATATATATAGGGTGGTCAAGTTCAAATGTAAAGTCATCTTTTATTGTGTCCTGTCACATGGCAATATTCAGCCTGAATATTCATGTTTTATTCAGACTGATTAAAGCTTGTATTCAGTCTGAATAAAGCATGAATATTTAGACTGAATGAATAAAGTTTTATTCAGTTTGAATAAAGCTTAGCCGATTCAAATTATCACGTGGCGCAATGTTGTTGGTTCCATGTTCACAATGACATGATTTCAAATTAAAACTTTCCACTCTCTCTCTCATATATATATATATATATATAGGTGAAAATTCAATTGCAAACCACCTTTTCATTGTGAACGTGAGGACAAACGAGAGCGCGACACGTGGCAAAAATTCAGAGGACACGCGCGACCTTTCCCGCGACCTTAGTGTTATTCATACTGAATAACAGTGTTATTCAGTGTTATTTAGTATGAATAACACTAAGGTCGCGGGCTTTTTGGTTACAAGTCGCGCGTGTCCTCTGAATTTTGGGCGACTTAGTGTTATTCATACTGAATAACACTTTATTCAATCTGAATAATAGTGTTATTCAGTATGAATAACACTAAGTCGCCCAAAATTCAGAGTGACACGTGGCGCGCTCTCGTTTGTCCTCACGTTCACAATGTGCAATTGAATCCACCCCTATATATATATATACATATCTTGTATAGCTAGATATTTTGAATTTTATTTTATTTTATTTATAATAGAAAAGGTAGATTATGCCAATAGTGTTCGGTGCTAGTCTCTTTCCCCTTTAGCTAGAGAGAGTCACATGTAGCCATCTTCTGCAAATGATTGTGACATGCTTCATGAGTCCTTTTGTTCAATTCTTCCGAAAGAGATTAATTAATTAAGACTTCAATCATAACCCATCATCACTCTCTTCTTCTAGAACAACATACATACGCAACGTGTTCGATTTAGACAAATAAAATCTTTTTAAATAGTCTTATGAATAGCGTTTACATTAATTATAATGTTTAGATATTCGTCAAACAAGAAGTTTTGTTTTATATGACGTATGTTTAATTCTAGGATGGGTCGGTGATAACGGTTACCAATGAGGTAAGATTTTCAAATAAATCAGCAAGAAAAGAAATGGAAGGTGGGCTGTTAGCTTATATGTGTGCAAGTGGATATTATTTTCAGGGAAATCACATGTGCATAGCTGTCATTTTTTAGCATCTTATGGAGGAAGACAAAGGCAGCAATCATAAAAGGTTGACTCTGGTGGCCATGCCTGATTTTGTATAAATTAGGCTAAAGGAAAAGGCCCTTTTTTGGATCAATAACTGTTCAAATATGTACAACTCTGGTCTAGTCCAATTTTAGTTCAAGGCTTCAAAATATGTCATATTGGGTCCTCCTTAATTGTTGTATGCTTGTAGCTAGACTTGGTTTAAAAAGCCCAAAACCATACAAAACAGCCCACAGCCAAAGTCCAACATAAATATTCAAATAATGTCCTTTATCTTGTATATAAACGAATAATTATTTGTAAATCAAAAAGATACTATAAGCTATAAAAACTTATGAAATCCAATGAAGTTTTATAAAACGTATTTATATTTTGGTATTTCTATATTTACATAATCATTAACTTTTTATATATTTCATATTTTCTATAAATCCATTCCACGTGACGTGGTGCGCTCTCAGCTGTCCTCACGTTCGCAATGAAAAAGTAGTTCACATTTGAACCTTACCCTATATATATAGGATCATGTGAGAAGTGACTATTTATCACTTTTAATCAAATACTCTCCCATAAATAGCGACTTAAAAGAGAGTTGATTTGTTTCATCTCGTACTAACGTTTATCCATTTGTCATTTCTCACGCTTCTCATCAGAAATCGTGTAGAAACGGTTGGATTATGATAGGAAGTTGAAGTTGATATGAGAAGTGGATTAAACGTTTATGAAATGTATGCATGATAGAATGAAGATGGATGGAGATAAGATGTATGTATCGAATAAATTCAATATAAAAGGAGATAAGATTAAAAGTAATATACAAAATTATTTATATCTAAGCCAATAATAAACTAAAAAAGTTATAGAAAAAATTGATTTATAATGTACAATCACTACCTTTGAAAATACATAATTAGTTGTAGAATATCAATCACAGAAAGCCATGAAATTTTGGGTTTATTTTATATCCATAATCACTTGTACCAAAACTGCAGCGGTCACTAGGTATGCTTAAATAATACCAAGAAGGGTGTGCTTGGGAACATCAAACTGGCCTGTAAATATTATATATATATATATATATATATATATTGTACATAATTGAACTCCCAAGATACAAAGTAACCAAACTGAGGAATATATTCTTTTGATTCTTGAACTACCCAACTTCAAGTCAAGTTCTCTCCAACATTAATCTATCAAAAGGGGTTCTCAACCCCTAAGAACACTCTCTGCCTGCCACGTGTCAGCAGATCATGTGGACGATATAAAGTTGTAGATAGAAATTAAGATAAACTAAAATGAAGTGAGGACCACGTATTAAACAAAGATTGCCAACCTTTTCTTCCAGATTTCAAGTTAACCCTCACCCTCTTTTTCTAAACATATATTATCAAACTAATAAAATAAGCTAGCTTATAAGTTAAGTTCATTCAAACATGCATCATAAGTTAACTTATGAGTTAGTTTTTTGAAACATTACTTTAGGAGCTTTTTTATAGCATTTTCCAATTATATTCTTATTAATATTAATTATTAAATTCAAATATACTTTTTTTTGATCATTTTACGTACTCATAAGTTATTTTTGCAAACATAAATTGTTTATAACCTAGCTAGTTTACCAACTAGTTTGCCAAAATAGCCTAAAAATATTCACAATATTATTATTAGGTAAAGTTTATTTAGAAAACATATACATATATAAAATCGTGAGAACCAACAATTCATTTATAATAATGGTTCTCACCTTTCTTAAATAAATTTGTTGTATATGATATATATCTCTTTATGGGTTAAGTTTACGTGACATCAAACTATTTCTGTAAGACTGATAAGACCAAAACCTTACACATGAAACTTCATAATATTTTCATTGTGAAGGTAAAAGAAAATTCCAATCTTCTTAGTGAAAATACTGTAAATGTTAGGTTTACGGTATTTTCCACTGTAAATGTTCGATTTTCTTTACCTTCACAACGTTTCACTGTGAAGGTTCAGAACTTTTTTTTTATCTTCACAGTCATATTTTTCTATGAAATTTTGGATTTTTTTTATCTTAAAAGAATTTTTCACTATGAAATATTTAAAGAAAATTACCTTCACAGTATTTTGATGTAAAATTTTACATGTAAAGTCTTGATTTTAGTGGTTTCATGAAAACAACTTGATGTCACCTAAATTTAAGTCATCTCTCTATAATTTATATATAGATATGTATTATAGAGAAAGGTTCAAACAAGAACAAAGTCAATTTGCAAGAACAAATGGACAATTCTGGATCACATGTGATGTGGGTCCCACATAATAAAAAATCATATATGATTCAGGTGGGTCACACCAATAAATCATATATGATTTATTTAATGATGGGTCTCACATAACATGTGTCTCAAAATGCATTCTTTTATTCCTATAAATGAGGTTGTTCTTGCATGAACCTCCCTCGTGTATTATATTTATATATATGTTATATAAATAGCTTTTTGAAAGTCTAGGTCAACATAACTCCCATATTATGTTATTAATAAAAACATTTATTGATTGGACAATTAAACCAACTTGATGATTTAAAATGAACTTTTTTATTCAATTTAATTAGAAGCTACTATCATATGACATGAATTCAACCACCATTAATTTATAATTTATTAAGTAGCTAGCTAGGTAGCCAATTTAAGTCTATCAACCAAACCAAGGGTGGGGAGGGCCGACCTCCACACATAACTCTTAAATTATTGTTTAGTGTTACAACTAGGGAAGATGGTGACATGAAGATAGATGTCTTTGACATCAAGGTGATGACAAAACAATAGCCACAAGAATAAAACACTTCCAAATTAACATGACCATTTGGTTTTGGTCACTTCCGGTTTGGATTAATAATAAAGGTGAAGTTGTATCAAATGAGATAATAATTAACTAATCTAGTTTTATACATAGTCCTATCGAATGTTAGAATTGACTTCTATTTTTTCAAGTCATATGAAATGGGTTTGAATAACTTGTTTGAACGAACGCTTAGAATTAACAAGAATTAATTTGTTGTATATACTTGATATGGTTTGTTCGGTTTAATACATCACATGTAGTGTCCTTATTGATGATCCAAATTATTTCATATGGGGACCTTTGCTATAATTGTTATTCTTGTAAAAACTTTACTATGCATTTATTTTAGGTCCGGTCATCCCCACAGTGACACCATGCAAACACTGGCTTGCAATTGGTTTCCATAGTCGTAGGTCACACCAAGGATTTCCCTACTCCGAGGACCACCAAGTGCCCACTATAATGCTTAGATCATGTAAACCTAGTGATAATGTAATTGCAGACAGCAAACCAAGTTATTGTGTAGCAAGTCCCCACTATAATGCCTTAGAGCATGTAATCCTCACAATAATGTAACCGTGGACAACAAACCAAGTTATCGTAAGCAAGTCCCTACTCTAATGCCTTATATCGTGTAATCCATGGACCACCCACCAGCGAACCATCCAATCGCGAATCAATAATTACTTGTTCTAGCGCCTAGATCTTGTAAGTTATCGTTTAGCATCCAGAACAATCACGTGGGTAGCGAAAGTCAATTTATTATAGTGCAAAATGCAACAAAGTTAAACTTAATTTTTATTTAGTGTAATCATATTTTGCTTTTCTCAATTGATGTTTTAGTGTCTAACATTTTCTATTTTGTATTCATTTTAGCCAGTAATTAATCATTTGATCTTCCAAGATTTAACAACATGAATATTCATACAAATGTAATAGCAAAGTAGAAGATAAACTTAATATCCATATAATCAATGTTTATATACAAGATTAGTAATTACAAGTCAAAAGGGGTAAGAACAAGAAAATGTGAAAGCTTTGTTATATTATATTAGACAAAAATAACGAACTTTGTTTTTTTATACTGAGGAAATAAAAAATATGTTTACACTAAATATGAATTATTTAAGATAAGTGTTTTTATGTTTTTATGCCTTTTGTCTTGAATATATATCATATGTCTATAAACTTTATGTCATGTTCTTGTTCACCAATCAACCATCACATTTTATTTATTTATTGAAAATAAACAATAAAATGGACTAAATAAATGAATGTTATGAAAGAGGAAATTACATGGTATTTGGGGATAAATAATTTTATATATGACTCGTGTTTAGTAGTTAGCACCAAGACAAGAACTTGTGCACATTGGGTCAAATAAAGCCATTAAAGAAATAGAATAAAAAGGGAATGTGAAACTAAAATCTTTTGACGTGACATAGATGTACATTTCATTTTCAAACCTTCTGGATAGTTTTATGTGAGATAGTTATAGGTAGGTAATTTTGTACTTGTTTTACCAAATAAGTTATGTTATATTTGCCATTTCATGTTTCTTCAAATTTTGATTAATTTGTTGACTTTAATTTAATAAATGAGAAACCATAATCATTATGACTTTTTGCTACACACTTAAAATCATATTTATCACATCCCTAAACATGCACGTCTGAATGTTATTCATATTAGGTTAATTGTCATACAATTCCTAGTAATAAAGTTATAAACTTTAATTGAAAACAACGATAAAAACGTGACATTTATCAACAAAACGAATGTGTAATAGATGGTGATGAAGAAACATAATAAACACCTCAATTAATAAACAAACAAATAAAGAAAACTTGTGAAAATTGTACAAGTTTTAGATGATTCTACTACCAAAAGGTAGTATACACAACACGGATGAAAATACTTTATTAGCCAATGTTAAACCACAACAAAAAAGTATATTACTAATCTAAATCACTTTTGTGATTCCTCCCATAATGTTTCGCTCTAATTTTGTGATGATCATTTGTTAACATAAAAAATTCTTTTTACGTAAAAACCTAACAGAAAGTTTTAAACATTTTAATCCAAAACCAAATCCCAAGATCTAAATTCCTTCAACAAATTAAGAAGAGATCCAAGAAAGCGTCAATGTCTTAAATGACTCCAAGCGAACACTAATGTCTCCAAAACAAGGGCCAATGTCTTTATACACTACAAACAAGAACCAATGTCTCCAAAACGAGTACCAAGATCTTCAAATCACTTTCAAAAAAGTTGAGCAAGTTATATTAGATATATTAGGATATATCGGTAGTTCTAGACATCACATTACCTATTATGGTTCCTAGTGATTATGTAACACCCCAGATTTCCAATATAACAATATAACATAAATAACAATAAATCTCAGTGATCTAAGTCGCAAATATCATATAGTACTAAATTCAAAATAAGTGGTTTAGAGTGCATGCGGAACATCCCTCCACAGTTGAGATAACTAAGGTTAAAGTACTAAAATTTAAGTCATCCACGCTACTCTAGGCGTTCACCTTCTCTTTTCTTCTAAGAGCACGATCTTTCCCTGAAAAGGTTTTTTAAAAGTTGGAAAATGAGGGTTAGACCGAAAGGTCTAGTGAATTCCCTCAAAACAGTTCAAAGATAGTTTAATCACGGCCGCTGGCCAAGTACAAAATCATTATTCCCCATTTAATTTAGAGTAGCACCATGAGCAACAACACATGTCACCTCGTGACTAAACTGGGCTACTCCAGACCATTCAGGCCTTAGCAGTAACCCGAGGTGGCCGACTCCCTCGGATGCTCATTTAAGGGAGTGACGAACAGAGTTCGTGCCTCCACACCACCCCACCAATAATAACTCAAGTGGCCGACTCCCTCGGATGCTCATTTAAGGGAGTGACGAACAGAGTTCGTGCCTCCACACCACCCCACCAATAATAACTCAAGTGGCCAACTCCCTCGGATGCTCATTTAAGGGAGTGACGAACAGAGTTCGTGCCTCCACACCACGCTCGCTCCCAAGGGATGTACGGTCCCATGGTACAGCTGCTCACGGTGCAACCCCAAACATAACATAAAATATCAAGCATGCAATAAGATGATCATCATTAAAGCATTCATAAATCAGATATAATTCACAAGAAATATTTGCGAAACAGTTTGCCTTAGCATAGTTTACAAAACATCGGGTAAGGGAACTCACCTGAGCTTATCACACAGCTTACGATCCTCCAAGTAATCCCCCTCCTAGAAAATCTGTAACATTCTAAGGCATTAGTGATTCGCGCTTGCATGATCCTCTAACTATGGCACCCCTAGGCAGACTTAGCACGGGGGTTCCGCTACCCGGTTAGCGGACGGGGTCAAGGGGAGCCGCCCTTGCGGGGTATGAGGGGCAGCACCCCTCAATTTTTTTTATTTCTATGAGAATAAAT